>PNEQ01080594.1:0-63389 GCA_003012365.1 Medauroidea extradentata
CAAAATATGGGCACATTTATTCGTGGATGATGCGAAATCAAGCTACCAGAGGGCAGTCACGACAGACTCACCAGGATTGGCCAGTCAACCCAGCCAACCAGGTGCGAGTCAGCACACGATTGGCCCAAGTACCCAGCCAATCAGAAGGTCCACCAGGAGAGAGCCAGGATTGGCTAACCACCTCGGCCAATCAGGAGCAGATGATGGCAGCTGCAACGACTGCCGAAACGTCGCAAGACAGTCCTCAGACGCGGCTCACACCCACAAGCCAAGAAAATGCAGACAACGGCCGCGAAAGCCTGCGATCTATTTTAGACTGTATATTGTTTTAAATTTTTACTGCGGTACAATAGAATATGAATGTGTTTGTTTCAGAATTTCGAATACGTATTTAAATGTAAACAAGCAAATCTCTCTAATTGTTTCTGGGCTATTGATTTCTGTTTTCTAACAAACATTCACGCATTTGATTAAATATTCCTTGCAGCGAAAGTGATACCCTACAAAATAAATAAAAATTCTGCAACGTTAACATATTTAGCATACTTCTGTGATGTTCCAGATTAACACGTTTACTTGTTAAAAAAAATTCCCGTGTGCATTTTTTACGTATATTAAACTTTTGCGGTCGTTCTGGTTACTTTGCAACAATGTTTGTTGTTGTATTCACGTACACAATATCAAGAATAGCAAAAGTGGAAGGGAGTGAATGATCTCAAGTGCTTACACTCTAAAATAGATTGTAAATTTACCACACGTGCGTATAGGAGCGCTAAGAAAGTGCGTGTGTTAGTATTGTTTCCCAGACATCCATGGTAGAACTCCTAAACTTTTTTAGAAAACAGTCAAATTCGTACTGAAGTTACCAGACTTGTATTGTAACAATTGTAAAAATTTGCATATTTACAAGGTGTAAGTATGGTAACTGTCCCATACTGCGTTTAGGTTAATTACTTCCTAAACATTTTACGAAGTTTTTTTTACAGTATAGATAAACGGAGAAAACACCTACACCTATTATTTCTGCAAGGAAAATACGTTGATGAGGGAGGGGCACGGTCGTAGAAGAACAGGTCTGGACACTCGCCTATCTAACAATGTATTTTGCTTGACCCCCTTGTTGTTTGGCTGTAGTTCGTCAAGTTACCGAGAATGTCGTACTTTTTGGCGCTGTTTTCCGGGCGGTCGGACTCAAACTCCGCCCACTTTTTTCCATTGTTAAATTCATAAAGTAAATAAAGATTGCTGGAGCCTTCTCTTAAAATTGTGAGCGAAGAAAGTATTTCGTAAATTGATAAAAAATACGTTTTGATAAATTGTTTATTTTAGCGGAAAGGAAGTGGGCGGAGTTCAGTCCGACCGCCGTAACATCAGCGCCAATAAAACACAATATTCTCGGTAACTTGGTGAACTGCAGCCAAACAACAAGGGGGTCAAGTTTCCAGGCGAGTGTCCAGACCTGTTCTTCTACGGCCGTGGGGAGGGGATACATAGACTGAGAGAAATATAGCGAAGAATACCGTACAGGCAGATGTCTCACTTAATGCTGTACATCATTTATTTTTTCGGTTGACACATATTTACCAAATTTTTAGTAATGGTGCTCAGAAAAGTTTGTTATCAAACTTCTAACTACAAATTTAGGCAGAAAAGGGTAAATAATTTATTGCGTACCAATTATAATAGTTGTTATTGTACAAAAAGTAACGTTGGTATTTATGTATGTATGTGAAATCGATAAACTCCGACACCTTTTGATCGACCACCATGAAACTTAGAACACAAATGTGTTTTTAATGGAGAAGGTTTTTATGCTATCCACACAACTCTTATAACTCATCAACTCGCCACTATATGACGCTGCAACGTGTGTACTTCTATACCGCCCTTCTCCTTATGACGGCCTATATAGGTCATAATGGGGAGAGTGGTTCGCAATCCGACCAACGTCAATTTTTGTGTACACTCTGGCAGGACAACGTCTGCTGTGTTCTATTAGTATAATTATTAATTTTGGCTCAAAATTGGCGGAGAATATATTTTGGTGCAATAAAAATACTTATAATTATTAAATTTAATCGTTAAATATCGTCCATTGATATAACTTAAATACTACCTTTATAAAGATATTCTGCTAATATGTTGTCGACGGGTACTATCCGCAGGGTTTTTCACAGAAATAATCCACCTGTTTGCGCCTGGAAGAATTATTTCGTCGTGTTTGTTGCCCACTGCGTACTGCATGTTTTGTTGAGGCTCTTCAGTAGATTTCTAAAAGTCGCCTACGAGAAAGGGCGAATAAAATATCAGACGCAAGAAAACATACAACACTTGTAACGCGTTTATGTTCAACTAGCCCTACAAAAGCGTTTGCATGTGATACAGCCTACAAAATACATCTTTTGGATAGTTTCAAAATGTGAAAGTGTTTGCTCGTACGATAGTCGAAGTTTATATTTTCCGTTTATATATGTATATTTTTTAAAATAATTGTTACTAATGACTAGAGTCACGATTTTGTCGCGAAAAGATTTTTGCCCCATTTTGTTCCAGTGCCTTTCGTGCACATCGGCAGCTTTGATTCAATGTTATTGGCAGCGTGTCTATGTTCAGACACGTTTCTCATTGTATTGCACCAATCAGAATAAGATTACTGTGAGTCTGTACGTCTGTAATTTGCCAAGGCAAGTGATAGTAAAATCATCCAACCACAGACGATGTAGCAGAGCTGCAGGTGTGCATATGACGCATCGAAACCAAATGTTGCAAAAATCTTTTCGCCATAAAATCGCGGCTCTACAGGGCCCGGTAGTTTTCGCGAACAGATTATTTCATCACTTTGTTTCAGTGCGCACCTGCATCTCTACTTTGTGATCAGTGATTGGATGCCGTAATACCCAGCGTCTGGAGATTAAACCCGCAAATCACAGACGTGACGTGTGGCAGTTATCCGTGTACTGATTGACACAGTCAAATAAATAACGACTCTGCACAAAGACACTCTGTCAATAGCCATGAAGCTGAACTACAGGTGTGCACGTAAGGCACTGAAACAAAGTGGGGCAAAAATATTTTCGCCAAAACTACCGGGCCCTACTAATGACTTCTATATGCCATAAAGTTGAGGTAACGTAAATGGGTTTCACGTCTCGTCGAAAGCGAGTTCATTAGAGACGGTGACATTCAACTTTACACAAGGACAGAATTTAAAGGGGGTGGGGGGGGGACAGTCGGCCATGGCCTTCATACTTCGCTTGGAGCAATTTCGGGTAGCCATGGTAAACAGGAATCAGGATGTCTGGAGCCGAGGATCAAACCTGGATCCTTCAGAATGCGGGTCCAACGTGTTACCGCTCTGCCACCTCACTCGGTCTCTGAACCATGAACTTCACGCTTTTATAAATGTTGACTATACTGCTCGACAAACCTAAGTGTGTCCTCGGAAAATATGTGAACTACACCCGCCCCTCTCTCTGACGTACCTCACCCTCCTACTCTCCTTTGTCCCCTTACGCCCTCCCAGCCAATAGCGAGCAAGTAGCCTAGCTGTCGCGACATGCATTGCGTACAGCCTCGTCAGCTGAAAAGTGACAACCAGTGAGTAGTTAGTAGGAACCTGAAAATTATGCGTTTTCCTACGGGTACAAGTTAGAATTCCAGTAACGGTTATTTCGTGCAACTTTCGCAATTAGCTCGTGACTTATTTGACACTTCCTGGAAGTCGCTTACCTAATATAAAATAAGCAACAAATGCAAGCCCATATCTCTGTGTCTACGAGCAGCCAGTGAGAAGAAAATGTCTGCTTGAATACACACGTACTCTTGGAGGCTAGCCTACAGGTAAGTGAACCCGTGAGTTTTTCCCGTCTCTAGTAGTTAGCTGTTGTCCAGGTCACGCCGTTTTGCACCGCGCATCTACAAGGTACATCATTGCACAGGCCTACTAGACCTACTACAGATGGTGACTTACAATATAAATGGAGTGTACAGGGAGGGCTGCAAGACATTCCCCTCCACTACCTTCACACGGCGACCTCGAAACACTAGCGCTCTTACGCCCCCTACCCGCGGCTACACTTAGGTTTGTCGAGCAGTACTTGCCGGAGGAGAAGTTCCCTTATGGGTCATTCGGGATAAAGTGAGCACTTAAAATTTAACCTCTGAAAAATACCACTAGCCATTGCTGCTTATAAGTCAACGTTAACTATGGTTGCCTTACTATTTACATGGTTGGCAGCGAAATAACGGAATATAGTTCGGTATATTTCACTTTTTAAAGACTACAATAAAGAGACAAAATCAATCAAAATCGACATAATTATGTTTTATATCATTAATAAACTTGTTTATCAAACTTTATCGATTCATACTGACTGCACAATTTATCTTACACGCGCAAATATTAAGTGGCTTGTACAGAGAGGATGGACATGTCCCGTCGTTAGCCATTACGTGTGGAAAGATACGAATTGACTGAAAACAGAACTTTATCACAGCTTTCTTGAAAACCAGCTGTACTGATCAATACACAGTATAAAAAAACATTAGTATGCGGTTCAGACTCAGACGAAATGGCTCTGTGATAACCTCGAACGTCCGCCAATGGTGTACTCACGTATAAATTAAGAGTTCAGAACTTGTTTCAGCGACATACAATATTTTAAAATCAGAGTCAGTTACATAGTCTTACTAACAACAGCTGTGTCCACTTTTATGTATTGGAAAAAAACCTTTTCAAATTCTTTATTTACTGTAGCTGATGCATAATTTTGTTTTCTATGCACATGATCTCGTGTGTCCTTCTCTTTGATTAGTTGCTTTAAAAAAATTACAAATATATGTTTCATTACTGGCGTGTAATTGGCAACTTCCTCTCAGTTAGCACTTTGATCTTTAAACAAACAAATACATTGTTATTTACAGCTGCTGGTTTTACGGCCGTGGTACAACCGACGCACCAAAGAACGAAACTCACGACCTGGAAACAAATCTCTAACAGCGAACGACTGTGGAAGTGACAGCCTCCGAACCGCGTGGCGCGCGCGTTCGTAAAGGTGCGGCCCTCTGCTAACGAGCTGCTATTTTTTTTTTACATGGCCGTGGTGCGCTGGTTCGATGCCCCCTTCGCCACCGTGGCTAATAAGCGGTCTCGTATCTCAGCCTCGGTTATTGATCGTACCCCTTCCCTCTTTTTTACCTCCCTCCCTCATTCTGTACGAACAGCCAGCGTCATAACTGTTGCATGTGGCGTATCAGCCACACCATACCGCTCTCCCTCCTTCCCCACCACCCAACATCCATCACCCCAATGCCCAGGCCACCGACCACGAAACCTTTCAACCGCCTCTGATAAAAAAAATTCAGTACCATAATTTCTCCTAGGCTAACCGATCCGCTACACAAACTACTAACTAGCCCATACTTTGCAATATACCGGGCTACACGTCAGTAAGTTATTCCTAGAGACGCTGGCTTATCGAGGGAAAACTTGACTGTTTTCTGGGTTTCAATGCACGTTTGTCTTATGAAAAAATTACTAGCAGTTCCTTGTGTGTAGAGCTGTTGCCCTATTTGACTAATCCAATAAGAATCCCGCTATTGTAATGTTTGGTGCCTATTATTGGTCTGTTGTGTCAGACATATATCACCCAATCAAACATGTCACAAGAAACTACAGTGTTTTCAAGGATATGTTGGCACAAGAAATTTTCGCGATATACCATCCATCATCTATAGTTATTCCTAGTAACGTGCAAAATTTGCGTTGCTATTTGGCGACAGACTTCACTTACCTGCAAATACTAGAGCACAGTCTGAGAGATCATTAGTAGAGACAGGAACAATTCGCTGGTTCACTGACATGTAGGCTAGCCTTCAATAATATATGTGAACACGTGCAGACAGTAGCTGTTTATTAGCTGCTCGCTGACACTGTGAAATGTACCTGTATTCCATTACAATTTTATTACTGGCTCAGCTACTTCCAGGAAGTGTCGAGTAAGTCAGCGGCCAATTGTGAACGTGTTACAGACCTATAGTTGCTGGAATTTTAGCTTGCGCCTAAAAGAAATCGCGAATTTTTCAGGTCTCTAATCATTAGCCACGAGCCTCTATGTGATGTCATTTACGTGTGTAACTGTTTTACAGAGAGTTGTTCACTTTACCGTAGATCTTTAATTGGACAGATGCACTCTCTGTAGGGATGAGAAAATTTCGCGAATTCGATTACCTGCATGTTAGAATCAAATATCCTACGCATACACAAGCCCTGTCTATTCGTTCAATGCCTGATGTTCCACAGAGTAGCAGCTAGTGGACAAATGGTCGGGACTTGAGTATGCATAGAATATTTGATTCTAACATGCAGGTCATTGATTTCGTGAAATTTCACCATCTCCAATCCTCCGCGGCAGGCTACGACATCGTCGGTCAACGTGAGACGTCGGACTTGCCTACATATGTTTGGAGTCTAGCATGCTGCCGAAAAATATTGCGAATATTATACGTCCCTAGACATTCCTGAATGGAACGAAGTTTCATAAGTGATACAACCCACAACCCACATTTAAAAAGACAAGCAGTGTAGGGCATGTAATGTAGAAATAAAAAAACTTAATGGTGGACAATATAAATGTATTTTTCAATAAATTAATTTATGTGCCGCAGTGATAACTATTAAAAAGTAAGAACGCGTGCTTAACCTTTCACTTGTTTTTAGGGACAGGACGACTTCGAGAGTTCAATGAATGCTGACTCCAGACCACCACACATGTACTATATTTTCTAGAACCTCAGCTGTATTTTTATCGACTGTTCTGTCAGTGTGCCACCAGTTATACTCCAGATCAAATAAAATAGAAATCACGTGGAGGTTTCTTACTCGTACAAAGTTGTCGAGGGCGTGTTTAATTTAATGTTTGCCAGTTGCAATCGTAGCAGAAATGCACAAGTTGTTTTGGCTTTATTGCTTATTGTTCAAATAAATGCGTGAATTTTTTCGATCCCTTCATATATACCTATCAAGTTTTAAAATCATTGCGTTAAGGTTTTTAGTAATGTAAAATTAGTATGGATCATTATTAGAGACATTAAGAAATCGCGAAAATTTTGGTTCCGAAACGGTATTCATTACGTTGTACTGTGTGCGCCCTAGATTGTTCAAATAATATTTGATATTGTTTAACTGTTATAACCGAGTGAAGAGTGCAAAAGTAACAAGTTGGAGTCGCATTCGGGAGGGCACGTGTTTGAACATCGGTTTCCGTCACCCTGATTTCACTGAAAAGAATAATTATTAGTCACTGCAAAATATTTTGTTAAACTAGACCTTACCAAATTTTTTTGTAGTGATCACAATAAATGTTTGCTGTCCCCAATAAAGTTTTGCAGTGACTACAAAAAAATTTTGTATCCACTACAAAATTATTTTGTGAGGTCCATATTGACAACATATTTTGTAGCCACCACAAAGCATTTTTTTCTCTGTTCGGTTTTACAAAGTTAACAGAAAACGTTGCTTCGTTAACAAAGGCCATGGCCGCCTCTTTTCCGGTTCCTGTCACTGAATCAAGTTGGGTGTCGCCGCCTCTAATGACCTCGTTGTTGTATAACACGTAAAGCTCACTTAACTTACCTTAACACTTTGAATACGAATAACGAACACGAGAATTCTCACTGTCCTAACTAGCCAAATGTAAGCACACGAAGAACGAAAATACACTTAAATATTATACTAAAGGAAGTGAATAGCCAACGCTACAAATTACTCTTTCCTATAATTAGGGTACCACATTGTGGTGAAAAGAGCTATGCATCAACTTGTCCCAGCGCCGTACGCGCTCATATGCATCTCTGTTCCATGATCAGTGGTTGGATGTTTTAACACTCGCGTTTCTTGTAGGTTCTACCCGCAACTCACAGTCATGCAATGCCGTCGTATGCCTTATTCTATAGTTGATAAATGTCATCGAACATGTCCAGATGTAGCTTGCTCACTACCACGCTCCTGGAAAGATATTCGATGAGAAATGTTTATTGTTATATTCGTAAATTGGTCACATTAAGTGCATTTGTTGCGGACGTTTATGATCTATGCGAGAGGTCGTGGGCTTTGTAAAAATTCGGAATTATTTGTCAATTTTTAGAATTGTTAGTGTAACTTCATACTTGTGTGAGATGAACACACTCCTCAATTAGACTGTCGACGTAACTTGAATAAGTAAATTATGCAACTGCGCGAAAAAAAAATTAGCTTGCAGATTTTCGGCAACAAAACATTCCGTAAGTTATTTTTAACATATCTTATGTTAATAACATTATATATTATATTACGTATGTAAGCTGTGTTAACTTGGGTATTATAATATAAATACATTTTCGCAGTCTCATCTGTAAAGTTTACTGTTTAAAAAGAAATAACAACAGCTTGAAAAATTTCTATTTGGAAATTGCTTTGTTATACAATGTCAGGTAGTATTAGATGGGATAGAAATGATTAATATTTGTACTATCAAATTACTTTAGCTTAGTTTTATTTATTATTATTATATGTCTTTCCTCTTTTTATTCTATATATCTGGTTAAAATTTAGCAATTGGAAGTTTTTACAAACAATATATTTACGATGTTAAATGTTGTGTGATTTTGGTTTGTTTATTTTTATTTTCAACTGAAATGCAACATGTGGATATTCGGTTGTAAAAATTATGAACATGGCTTGAACAAAGTACATAACAATAAAGTCTACTATCAAAACAACAAAATCAAAGACAAGTCACTGTGCATCTAGTTTTACTTCCTTGTAGTTTTGGTTAACTATACTGTTTATATTGCACATAAATCGGCAGTTTCCGTCTCTTTACCGGCCACGAAATCAGGACTATATCGTGAATCCTCTCATATTAGACGCTTGAAAAAGATATCTGTGTTAGTGTTTGCACGCCTCAAGATCAAATTTAGTCCTAGCCATCCTACCCTCGGCGCTTATGTTGCGGAGTGTCAGCGCTCGCGACGCGGGTGGCCTGAACACAAGGGGTTGGCGGATGTAGGAAGGTGTAGGCTTACCTGTTGGGCGGTGGCGTCGCGACGCCAGTGTTTGCAGCGCCGGTTGCCATGGAGCGGGATGTGGGGTGAGGTGTGGCGTGACCGAGGGGGGAGGGGTAGGGGCGACGCTAGACCACACGGAGCCCCTTCTCCGATAAGAACCACCCCTCAGGGGGAATAAACAGCCCGCGCAACTACACGAACCTGAAGAGAATAAGGAGGGGAGAGGGGAATGTGACAAATTAAATGCCTGGGTCTGGTGCACGACTCCAACCGCATTCTGCAGTCGCATACCAACACTCGTCACATGTCACATTCGTCGCCGAGGTGACGTTTACAGTTCCTGACTGACTGTATTCCTCATTCTGACGACGAATTCCAGACAATTCGTTTAGAAATTTTAAGTTTGTGCTTTGTTCGTAGTTAGATAATACATGAAAATGTCACACGATTTTTGTCTAAATTTTTAAATCATCTTTGCCTTGAAAAGTCAAAATATACTACCTGATGAATGTATTTCGTCTGTATATTTACGTAAAATGAACATATATTGATTCCGTTAAGTACATTGTTGCAATTGGAACGGCCAACGTTTCAAAATTTTTGGAAAGTCCTCCTTTCTTACATGTGTAAGTGTATGCCAGTTCTATAAAATTAACATTGCGATTAATATTTGACAAGAAATCGTCGCAAAGTTCTGCATGCCATTTAAAAAATCGTAAAAATAATGTTATATTTCTAGAAGAAATCCGCCTTGAAATAATATATCATTTTCTTCACGATAGGGCAGAAATCTCGTGTACGCGAATATTAGTGTATGTATCGCAAATTTTGAAACCGGATTTAATATGGGCTCACAATTTTGGGCTGAAACGTTGTTATCTACTCACACTAACCGGGATATTATAAGTGGAGAAAGATAATCTTGTTCAATCGCGGAATTGGACTAGAGAGTAAAAGACTAAAATATTAATATTAATCACCCATTGGCCGTGAATAACATAGTGATCGCCATGTTGATTCGTTTGTTTGGGTAAGAGGTTAGAATCCTCCTAGAATAGACAAATATGACTTCGATCGGCAGTAAATAACAAAAAAATTTCAAATAAACTAAAATATACATTAAAAAAGGTTATTGGTCACCACAAAAATTTTGTCACTATGAATCTTATCTAAACTTTTTTGTGGTGAGTACAGAAATTTTTGCTGTCTTCAATAAATTTTTGCAGTTGCTGCCAACAATTTTGCAACTGCTACAATATATTTTAGTGAGGTCTATTGACAAAATATTTTGTGGTACCTGAAAACAGTTTTTTTCTTTGTACTGTTAGATAAACGCGAGGTAAAATATTTAATAACCGTTAGAATATTCGTTTCCTCGAGTCATTTGTTCGGTAGTTCATTGTTTGACTAAAATTTGTCTCTACAAGATGTTCGCCATTGGTTCACTGCTTGTTTTCTTGTCTGTGTAAATTGAACATTTCTACTATAAATGCATTTAAGTCCCACGTCCAAGTTTCGTTTGCTTTATGCTGGCAACATTCCGAGTTTTTATCCGTCGTACGGTTAGTTTAATACTTTTAGAAACGAACTGTTGAAAGAAATTATTACTGATACTAACGTTATTACCTTGCAACTACGTAAGCCAATGAAAAAGCAGTGAGGTGAGATAAATAAATTAATTTATTTGTTATTGTTACGCGTGCACGAGTATGAAAATTGTACGTAATAATTATTTCAAAAGTGGGTTAAACACGTATGTGATACGATAGTTGGAGGAAGGTTGGGTTATCATTGGTGTCGTAGAGGTAGTTCTGTATATTATGAACAGCGGCTAAAATATTGAAAATCGTTTAGTGGAATGTGTATATAACGTGTTCATTTTCAGGAAATGAAATTGAAATGTATATTCATATTTAGAACGCATTACAATATTTTAGAGGTGTCATGGCGGATGAACAATGTACGTCGGTTTGCACTGCAGCCGTCAGCCTGGAAATGTCATTGTTGCCGTTTGGTGGAAGGATATGTGGTTGGTGTGAAAACAGATCCAAGCTAGAAGCAGGGCTTCCAGAAAGTATCAAGTCACTATGTACGGCGGGTATAGTTTTGTCCGGTATTATACTGAACGCGCACTAAATTCAGCTCGAGACCAGAAGCGTTCCCGATGTACGCGCGGCGTAAAAACACAGACGGTTCGCCGGGCGCATTCATTTTCACAGTCGCGTTGTTGTGGTTTGCGCCGTTATGCTCGTGTTGACCGTTCATCTGTAAGAAGAAAGACAAATACTGCAAGTCCCGTTAACAAGCTCCGGCTCCCCAGCCGCGAGCCCACGTGACAACGAATCCAAACGAAGCATACGCCAATGCCAGCAACTAAACTACGTGAAAATATTTGCACTTTGCACAGCCTCGTGATGTGTTGCAGGTTAAATATATCCTGCCTCTTTGCTTGCTCACGGGCCTAAATCTAGACTGCCGTGGAAGTGTAATCCGTAAAACATTTCACGTTTTAACAGATTCTCAGGACTTCTGTTGTCAAGATCATTTTTGCAACAGAGCAAGTAAACGTTTGGAAAGTTGCTATTCAATATGCATAACTAATATTTAGAGATGATGGTTTATCAGGGGAAAACCAGACTGTTGGTTGGGTTTCAACGCACGTTCAGTTTACGAAAAGATCACTGGCTTTCGCTTGTTCGTAGAGCTGTTGCCCCGTAACGTAATGCTCTATTATTGGTTTGCAGAAAGCTACGTTCTGTCATACGTATATCATCAAATCACACTTGCCGCAAGAAACTACAGTGTTTTCAAGGGTATGTTGGCGCAAAAACGTTTCGTGATATACCGCCATCTCTACTAATATTGAATTGGAATACACCCGATGTGATTGATCAGTTTGAAACAATGACATAAATTTGTGTTTATAATATTTTATGTAACACAACTAGTTAGTTTATAAATTTATTCTACAGGCTATTCTTAAGATAAACTTCTCCAACTAATAGCCTAAAAAATTATTGTTAACTGTTGCACAAATAATTTATATCCTAGTTACTGGAGCATTTAAAAATGACAGGCGCAAACCTCTCGTAAGTAAAATCTCTAGCTATGTCATGGTTTACACGTGATTGTCACCAAGTATACCAGTCTTCGTATACATTCGCTGTAAGTTGTTGACGGTGAAGTGAGATATTTCGATGTAGTAAATATTTTTCCCTTCCAGTCCGCTGGCTGCAATGCTTGCACCTTATTCGTACTGCAAGGTCAAAGCAGGTGTTCATGTAGTACACGCCATACTGTTTGTTCGATGCACCCATTGCACTTGCGACTACTGGTAGACTCCAAGACTGCCTTTTCGAAATGTGGGGTTCGAACACTCCTCTGTCGACCAGGTCCATCTCGCCTTAAAAATGTGCCCGTTTCTCGTAATAGCTGGGTGAAGTTTCCGAACGTGTGACTGTTAGGCTGACGTCGTGCAGGATATCGTTGGCTTTACAAACGTATAGCTTTCCTTCCGTTTCTTCTAGCTTCACCATACACCAACACTATGTCCGTCAGCTCCGAATTAGTGTACGATTTCATGCCCTTCTATGGCACAGTAGTGAAGCTACAGTAGTTACAATAAGAAATGACTTGTAGTGAATAACGAGTTGGTTTGATGTCATCGAGGAAGGCTAGAAACTAGGTAAGAGGGAGAGGAAAACTGCTGTGAACTTCACCAACGTGCATACAACATTGAATACCGCATTCAAGCAATCAATTCACGATGATAATGTTTTCCGTTAGAATCTTCGTATCTTTTTCAACTGCCTGCATATTAGTGATACCTTCTCCCTTGCTTCATAAAGTGTCACCAAACCCGACTTATGTTCGGCGTAACATCATACCATCTTTTCTAAATCCATATAATTTTTTACTACCAGTTCGTCCGTGCCAGAAATTAGTTAGTATGTGGCACCATGTTACAGCTACAGTAGCGTATATCTGTGTGTTGCAAATGTTGCCTAGCCACCAGGCAATTGTCACAACTGAATTATTTACATGCATTTTCATGTAAACGGCGATTCTAGAGAGTTGCAATAAGAGTATGTTATTGATAATTACGACACTCTGCTTTATATTTTGGCATAATACATCACGTTTATTACACCATTAACTTTTTTTCTGCTACAGCAGGGCGCAAATTTATTTATTATTATTTTTATAATGTACGGGGTGCGTTGTCTTCATCTTGAGGAGCTTCTGCAACCCTTAACATTTTATTGGACCATGGGTGTCCTATATCAAATTAATTTTTTTCACATTAACAATCAACTGGTAAATTTTGGTCACATGTTTCACAAATTTATCTATAAATGCATTAAAAAAACTAACCTGGTCACTTCAGGAACAAAAAAAAATGTGTCAGTAAAAATATTACGTATTTAACACCCACGAAGCCGGCGAGTGTCATGGCGGCATTGGTTTTTTCGCTTCTTGCCGTTTTCGAAATTACCTTAAAAAAGTGCAAATATTTTCACGTCATAGTAGGCCCAGAATCACTAATATTGTTTTCTTCTCGCGGTGGGCGTGCAGCGACGAGGCGTGACTCCAGTATTGTGTGTGGTGCGTGTGTCATGCGAGAGCTTGGCCGCCATGTTGTCCCGCTAGCAGGTCGCCGTCGCAGGCTGCAGATGACGCGCAGTGATACTCGTCCTGTGTTGCCAGACTTACGCTCTCGTGCGTTGGTATTTCTTCCGTTATGAATGCTTACTTTTAACGATATTAAATTTTTACTCCTAAACGAGTACAGATATCAACAATATGTTTGGTAGTTTTATTAAAATTGTCTTCTCAGTGTTGGCCGATTTTTTTTCAAGGCAGTAGATACTATGGTTTTAGATACTTATGTATAACTAACTAAATTCTGGTTGGTAGGCTTTTTATTCGGAACGGTATAATTTCTTGTTTTGAAAAAAAAATAGCCATTGCGGCAAAAACAATTTTAAACGAAAGTGTCAAACAGAATTTTGATATATGCTCACATTTAAGCTTTAAAAAATTAACTCCCGCTAAAACAGAAGAAACAAAAGCGCATGTCCATAATGATATAGTTAGGGCATATAGGCTATCTTACTAACTTATTTTCCTTTCCCCTGAAAAGAAGTAAATATGCAGGTATTAACATTGTATCCCTTTAAAAAATAATAAGATTTTAGCGTTAATATGTAAAGATTACGAAAACAATACTAATGTATAGGAATATACACACATAGTGTCCTGGTTTACACCATATAGCGACACGGTTAATTATTCCTCTACTCACGTATTCGACAATGGCGTAGACGTTTGTACACTTTGGGTGTGAAGAATAAATACTTCGAGGTACTCAGCGCCAGTGGGGTAATATAAAACTGGTATGAATGGACGGCTGTATATGTGTAAGAGCAGGCAACTCTCAGAAAACCCATCGTCCGAGATCAACATCGGCCACGTCTTACACATGTGATAATCAGATGCGAACACGCGGGAAATGAAGCTATGATCACCATGGTAAGGGGAGAATTGTTCGACAACTACACACCGGTGGGCTCCTACGAGTTCTGCCCGCCGAAGTATTGGTAGGAGGGTTGGCATCAGGGCCATGAAATCTGAGAATTAGTGGTAAGTGTTCCGAATGGTAGCGGGGAGCTATTGTGCTGGATGGTTACAGCTCTACTTGTCCGTCCCTTATAAAGAGAAGTGTAAGAAACAAATATCCCAGTACGATTCGGGAAGTTGGTGGGTGCATCAGTGGAACTGAGTACAGCTTGCAACCATGGTGGATTAAGGAGTGGCTTGCCCTCCATAGTCCCCATACCAGCGTGGTCGGCGACAATCCGAAACCGCTAGAGTGGAAGAGATTCCCGACCTTACCCACTGGGTCTCTATTCTACACCATGGATGCGCCTTTTAGTGAGGACCGCTGGACATGTAGTGTGTATATAGGAGGATCCTTGCGAGTCCTCCCAAGCTCCGATGGCCTATGAGAAGAAATCTAAGCGAGCGTGTGTAGACGTGAGGACGTTACCTATCTACTACCAACAGGTCGTGTTTCCTTAAGCACACAGGGACCGAGCGAGTTGACGTTGCAGTAAAAGACTGAACTCACATTCGCGAGGCCGTGAGTTCGGTGCTTGGACTAGCCAATACTTTTCGGTGTACCGTAATTTTCCAAAACCCCTTCTGGTAAATGCTCGGTGGGTTACTTGAGATAGGCCACAACCGCTTCCTTCATATTGGCCTCACTGTTGATGAAAGCCTAACTTCTTAACGTCAAGTGTCGCCAAAGTCACAGTGTCATCGGGGAGACATGATGTGGAATAAATATTACCGGGACAAATGCACCGTTAACAAGTGTCATTTGTGGAAGCAGAAATATAAATCTATTTTATTCCGTTGAGAAACATGTGTATGATTTATTTCGCGTTCGGAGGATTGATCCTTATCAGAATGGACTCATGAATTTCCTTATACAGAGA
Source organism: Medauroidea extradentata (assembly GCA_003012365.1). Classification (NCBI taxonomy): domain Eukaryota; kingdom Metazoa; phylum Arthropoda; class Insecta; order Phasmatodea; family Phasmatidae; genus Medauroidea; species Medauroidea extradentata. The sequence goes on from PNEQ01080594.1 coordinate 15,546, forward strand.
CATTGTTTTTCGTTTTTCACGCAAACATGGAATAGTTTGTCGTTCCATTCACTGTTTTGAGTCGATACTGCGTGGTTTTTGCTACTTTTGTGACCCTTATTGTCGCTCGCGTAATAAATCATTTTTTTCCAGTCAGCTATTTCCTGTTCTGACATGTTATTAAAGGATACATGTTTCTCCATACCGCTTGCAACTACAGCTGCTGTAGAGGCCACTTGACGTGTAAAACAAGAAAACGAAGCTTTTTTTGCACCCCACACAAAACAAGGCCTTTACGCGACGACAGTAACGAATAAACCGTGTCGAAGTTATCATCTTCGACAGGGGCACAGAGTAAACATGTACTCACAGAAGCGACAAGCCATGAGTTTTATCGTACTCGATTTCTCTTTGGATTGCCATGGCGTTGGAGTTCGCAGAAGTTTGGTTATACTAAAGTATAATAGGCCTTATTTTATTATCTGTGAGGAAACTGATTCGTAAGTAACGTCACATTTGCGATTTACAAATATGTAAATGAGATACTAACAAATTACAGTATTTATTAAAATATAAGTGGTTGTTTAAACCAATGTCTCAAATTCCACATGGCTTTGTTTACCTTCCTGTACGCCCCAAGAACTCGTACAATGACAGTGGTTAAAAAACTACATTATGTCGCTTATAATAGAATTAGTTATTATCTGATGTTGAACCTCGAATCGTCATGTTTACCATTTTTAAATATTAAGCAAATATACAAACTAATTACAGTATCTCAAGCACTACAAATGGGTATATAAACCAATGTCTCTAACGCACATGGTATTGTTTATATTCATGTACGCCCCGAGAACTGATACGATAACAACAATGGAAAAACTTACCTTGTCGCTTCTGTAAGCAATATTTATTCGGTGACAGGGGCAGGAGCCCAAGTGTTGACTCCATTTAATCTTGAAACTCGAAATTTGTTTCCTCAAACTGTATCATTAATGTCAGTAATGGACGGTGGATTGTTGCCAAACCGGGCTACGTTTGCCGAGTACTGTACATGGTTGTGTGCTAGTTGACGCTTCAGCTTTGGTCTACGGTGCGTGTATCAGGACTATATGGTTCTGAGAAGCTGCAACCCCGACTTGCATCCACGCACCGGCCGTCACTGTGCAGTGTTAGAACGGCGTTCTGGTTGGATTTTAATCTTGCGACTTTCCTGTGAAACTGCATAAAACTAGTGTGTTTCTCAAGGAATGTAATTCCATGCAGTATATGGCCTTTCGATTTATGTGACCGAGACCGATAATGTTTTATATTCTAGTCCCGAGGTACTGGGGTCATGGTTTTTGTTTTTGGGTTCGAGTCGCGTCATGATTTTTCCTGACGTTTCGGCAGTGGTTACAGCTGGCACTCATTAGTCACATTACAAGACCAAGCAGGTGGTCAACTAAAAAGTTTGTCTTGCGACCAAGGAGTTGGCCTTGTAACCAAAAGGTTGGTCTTGTAATGTGAGCCGATGATGGTAGCTGCAACGGCTGTCAGAACGTCGGGGATGATATGAATTACGTGATTCAAAACATATATCCCAGATGCAAGACTCCTGGCAACCGTAATAAATTCCTACTATATATTTAATATTAAAGTTAGTTTAATATGTAAGTGGTTTTAGACAATCTTCGTATCTTCGTAAAGCTATGGGTGTTAATAACAGGATGCCATTGAAACGTACTGGGCTCGTACATTAAATGTTTGCTGTTCATTTGTTAGATATTGGACCTAATCTGGAATAATTCGACCCGAGTGGTTATTTTTCATAAAAATAAAATTAAAATCTTGTTCTGGTATCTTTATTTTGGACACAAAACCTTGCTCTCTATTGCAAGGGCTGCACCCTTTTATTTACCAAGAAAACCGATGTGCCGATTTCACAAGGTTAACTCAAAATCTTAATTGAACATTTTGATTGTATTTATGTTTCAATATGACATCGCCTGTAGTCCTACGCGATTATTTCGAGGACTGGACGACGTACGAATGAAAGTATATAATGAGGACGGTATCTAAACTCGTGGCGGCAACAATGGGAACAGAGTCCCATCATAAAATACGAAACAAAGCTATTTTGTCCCCTCTGCCAAACCTCCATCCTGCAGCCACATTAGTGCCCTGACGACACACGGGAGGAAGGGGGGTTAGGGTGGATGCGGAAGGGGTGTGGGGGAGGGGAAGGATGAAAGGGGGCGACTGTATTTGCATCCAAATTAGCATGGCCACGGCATCGACGGAAATAATGTATGACGCTCATACTTCAAAGCGGATAATGGCGGACTGCGGCTGCTCCGAACTGGATAGCGTGGGGGTGGTTCGGGCACACAAGAACCGGCTATACGGGAACTGCAATCATGATCCAGCTAGGGGAGTGCGATAGAAGGGGAGGTGGAGATACCCAGAAAAAAATTGAGGGACGGACGTGGAAAAAAAATACACATACTGCGAAACGCAATCTCTAGGACGCAACTGAAATATTTGGAGCATGATGTCACAGAAACAGTGTGGTCCCTCCAGACAGAGAGAGAGTTCCCGAGGGAAGTTTCCGCCGGACAGAATACGTCACTGCCCCAAATTACAAGCTGAGGATGAAGCTGCATGTTCTTCACATTCGCTTTAGGTTATTGAACTACATCAACGATGTGTCTTCAAACGTGTTTCGCTATGCCGCTTGCGTTTTTTATTTGTTTTGTAATTATATACTGAGAAAGATCATTAAACTTGGATTTAACATTGCATGCTATGGTATTTTTTGTGCATTACAGGTAGGTCTACATGAAAAATTGAAGAACGATTTGCAATTTTTGTTAGTAACGCTTCTTTATCGAACTGTGCATTCAGTATAACTTACCAGTGTTAAAGTAGTGCACCATATTGCAAACATTTAGCTACCCCGAAACCACTAAAAACGTCGTTTTGTACATGGTGTGCATTATTTTGCCGAAAGTATAGGAATGGTTGAACTTCGATTAGTCGGTGTATTTCAAATCATAACGACATTTCGAATATTTCCTACAAACGCGTAGTTTTCACAATCAAATTTTCCGCCTTACCTAATCTTCATTTGTTTGTCCTTTAGCGGTTAAATATGCATAACCACGTCATAAAAGCAGATACGTGACGCTAAATCATATTTAATTTTTATCAATTCTGTGTTCTCACACACACATGAGTAAGACTGCATTCGTTTACCACTACAATTACATAAACTTTTAAAGCAATAATTGCTGTAACTGTAAACAGTGTGGCTAGTGGTGCAGAAGCCATGTCCTTTTTTTGGCAGAATATTAGCGAATAGGCCGCCAAGCATAAGAATACTGAATTATTTATTTCGCGTGTATGCGTAGTGTTTTCTCTACGCGCACTGCAGCCAAATACAGTTGGAAACCATATATAAACTAACTGAATAGCATAAGCATGTTTAAATCCTTCGCAACACGATACATGTTGATATTGTCTGTTCAAGCGTTGTAAGTGCGTCGCTTTAGATGGCCCTTCTCGACTGATAAGTCACATATTGTAAGCAATCACAGTTTGGTGTCTTGTAAACTCATTAAACTCACACAATCTAGCAACTGGTTGTTACCAGATGCGTTTTCCTTCAAGGGTCGGTCAGTTTAAGTAATATTATTTATAGTAGTGAACGAATGTTATTTTTTTCTTATTCAAATAACCTAAAATAAAACAATTAGAGTGCCACAAAGTCAACCCTGCCGTCAGAAAGTAATCCGGGTTTACGGCATTATATATGAGGAGTTAGGGAAACACCCTCTCCGCCGCTTTGGTTACACTAAGGTGATTTTTACTACAATTTAGAAAGCTGAATGTTACTGTATTAGTTAGTCAAGAGACAATTTCTCCTGCATGTTAGTCTAGTATAAGTAAGGCTTGTAAACTCTTCAATCACATAGCTTTTGTGAATAAACAGTTACACGAAGTTGGTCATTGAAAAGCAGGAAACCTTCGTTACGCAATTCGAAACTAATGAATTCTATTTTTGCCAAACTGGGCAATAAGAAAAGTTGATTTCTTTGTAACGTGTAGTATAATTAACGTTAGTTACAACAACAGTGTACGTGTACTGAAGTGCAGTGTTGTTGGGTACAGCCGCTGACAGGAGCACAGTTCCCGTACGCGTACGGCCAGCAGATGGGCTACTGGTACCCGCAGAGCTACCCCACCACAGCGACGGCGGCGGCGGCGGCCCAGATGCAAGGCCAGTTCCTGCAGGGCATGCAGGGCTACACATACGGCCAGTTCGGCTACCAGCAAGGCTACATGGGGTGAGTTGCTGGCAAGACTTCTTCTTTTCTCCATCCTGTACCATACCGTCTGCTCCTGGTTGATCGCAAATAGTTCTGCAGTTGAGTCCTTGTGAAAGATAGTTACAGTTATGCACTGCACCTTATAGCTTAGTTCAACTCACGATGAGACCCGCAAATTTCGCGTTATTTTGGGACAGCAGTCACTGTGTGCTCATCTGTCATTTTCTGGTTGGACGGTAGCTTGTGTGACATTCCTGAAGAACGATTTCAGCCAATAACATAAGTCCAGCTGTAAAATTCCTCACTATCCTGTAATTGAGTAGTCCAGTTCCAAAACTCGCCTTGCCCAACACCAGGGAAAAATTAGTTCTGAACATTTTTGTGTAGCTTTTAAATATGCGCTAAAGTAAAGACGGTGATAGGAACCAAGACTCGCCTTATTCAATAACAGATACGCATTGAAAAACTGTTTTGGCCAAGTCACAAAGTGCTTTCAAACCAGTTTTTCTCGATTTGCTCAGTTTTAGTGAAAGTGGACAAGGCGAGATTTGGAACTGGACTACTCACTTCTTACAAACACAGATACGGAGACCTGGAGCCAATAACGCTACTGACTGTGTTTGTGTGACTTGAAACTGTCACGCCTCTATTGATACTGATAACGTATATTCGTTTCTTTGTAATCACTAGAAAAAGGTGTATTTACTGTTATTGCGGGGGTGTAGGGCACCACAAGGATATACGGTATTGAAATCAACATCCACTTTTTTTTACATAAATTTGTGGTTACCACCACACCGGTGACGTATTTTCGGTTTTAAACCAGCAGTGGCGTATCATGGTCGTGTTCCAAATCATGCAATATACGCTCCGACTATACGCTTTGGTCACATGGACTCAATGTACCTCCCTGACGTAGCCAATAAACGTGTGTTGTGTAGACCGAGGTGAAATACTGGACAATACGTTCCTTGCCTCTTGTACGCTACAGGCTCTAAACTCTACGTTACTCTACCAGTCTAATGAATTCACAGACAACTCAGAGTTGTGTATAGTCACTGCTTAGCACCGCATGCCTTGGAACACTACCGCGATATACCAGTGTGTTATAAACGAAACGCTAGATGCTGGCCACATGCCAGCATTTTTTTTTTTTTTTTTTTTTTTTGTTATGTAAGGTGTACTTAGTACGACGACTTTATGAAATAAACTTATTGCGATACGGCGAAAAACTATGGAGTCAATGAATGTGTGGTAACCCCAACTTGTTTGTACGCCGAAACTAAAATTTTTCAAAATGTCGGTATTTTATTCATTGTCAAGTTTTCAATATCTTACTATAGAAACGATTTAAATACGGTACTTGAATTTCAGGGGCAGAAATCTCGCTTATTAGTTAAGCTAGGCTATACGTTGCAGTATATAACTCTCTGTAATTTTACACAAGGGTTCGCATCTCGAATTATTTCGGGTGAGTTTCTGAACAACCTCTCAAGTGCAATCTTGTTTTTCACTGAGTTTGTCATGTAAAGTGTCGAGTAATATTTGTAAGTTAATTTAGGTCCCGTAATTAACTCTGGTATGTCAACTAGGACAACCTTATTTTGGTCATAACACTCGATAACATCACAGACTAAATATTAGTACGAGAAATGACGTGGCGGCTCATTTGATACGGACGAACATTGCCACTTATTGGCTATCCGAGGCTGTTGATACCAGTCCCATGTATGTTAGGCTCCTGCATGTTACATACCGATTTACTCACTATTGCTCGTGACTTTCTTTGTTAAAGGTGCCTCTTAGCACAAGGCCATCCCGGCGTCCGGCCCCCATGGGCGAGGAGAGAGATCACGCTCTACCACGCAGTGGACTTTAGCTTACAGTCAGTTGGAACCGCCGAACCCTTAGACGGAACGCTAAACTGCGCCTCCATCCACCTTCCAAAGGAGAACAGTAGCTAGCGAGAGAGCCTAAGTCCACCCTTTCCAGTATCTCGCCCACAATTCTATCCCCCTACTGAGGTCCTCAGCTCAGCCTCATCTTGGTTTGAGTCTGGGCCTATCTGACCCCTAACAGACTTTCCAGGCCTGCTACTGGGCACTTTTGCAGCCTTCTCATCAACCTTTCTCAGAGGAAGAGTCCTCTCCAGGTCTGTCCAGCATCCGGGCAACCACCATCACTATGAGACCAACCCAGACCAGACATGAGAGAAAACCTCATCATGGGGCTATCTGATCGCCTGTAGTGCTACCTAATTTTCATGTCATTTGTGGGTTTTCCAGCCTGACCGTCTGGGTACTACAAGAACGCGGGGGTCCACCCCTTACAGCTGCACAACTCGGTCGTGCACCTTATTTCCCCAGACCGCATCAGGTTCGTCCATTACCATTACCCATGGTCTCCCACTTGGAGACCTGGGCTTTTGGGCCCCAAACATCCTGAGCGCTAGGTAGTCTAACACCCCGCCTAGTGGTTTCTCCTTGTTGCCATCTGTCGGAGACTCCATCAAGGTAGACACCCCTTTCCCAACTCTGAGGAGTCAGCCATGGGGCACGCTCGCCAGAGCCTGCATCGGTTCTAAGATCCAGTGGCACCACGGGGAGGCTGCAGGTTGTCTTGCATGTTACAGCAGGCTTCCTATTGGCCTGGCTGCCAGCTAGCAGGGCAACCGCATTACGTTGATTGGCGATTGCCGTTACCGTCATATTGACTGCCGTCATATCGGCTGTTTCTCTTCTCTAATCAAACACTCAGTGACAATACTCAACATCTAGAATAAATCACTGACGTGGTGCATTTTTAAGTCAAATAGCATGAGACCGTCTGAGAGTGTCGTGTCTGTTTACCACGTCGCGCAGTTACGTTCAGAAAAGTGTGTGTTTGACATTACTCTTCGACACGCTAAATTTTTTGAAGAACACTCCTTAGAGACAAAACCTAGATACCTCACATATAAATGAGCGTTTAACTATTAGTATATAAAAATATATTTACGCATGCAAACATGTTTTTCTCAAGTGAGTCAAGAGAGTTACATAAAAATACGCATGTTTGAATTGTTCTTAAAATTCTATTCAAGTAATTAAGATGACGTGGTTCATAATTCAACGCTCAAAACATTAACCTGTAACTGTAGGTTTCTTGAAGCCAATTAACGAAAATTACACAATATCAACCCCAGAAAATAGTTTTAGTCAACGTTTTGAACAAAATTGTTTTCAGTGTTACGAACTTCTGAAGCTCAGTCTCTGACGCCGAAACCTCGTACATCTAATTGTGGCGCGATAGATGAGGTTAAAAAAATGCATATTTCGGATGAATGTTTGCTTATGAAGTTGGCGAAAATAATTGTACAGGGTTGTTGTTTAGTAGCTTTTCTGTGTTGAATTTCAAGAAAAGTGTGAATTTCAGTTAGTTTTTTTTGTTTGCGTTTATTTATCTTCTACGAAGTTTTTTGAAGTGTTGGAGAAGAGTAGTATAAGGCAGTGGCGGCAGACGCTCGAATAACGTGCGCGTTATAATGCCTCTCCAGCAGGATGGGCATGCAACTGCCGGCAGCATGGCAGGGCATACCTGGACAACCGCAGATACCTGCACAGGCCGCACAGCAGATGGCAGCAGCGGCGCAGGGCGCGGCAATCCAGCAACCTGGCGGCATGATGGCTTACCCCATGCAGCAGTTCCAGGTACCTTCTAGCTCTCTCCAGTTACATATATCACTTCTTTGTTCCCTTATGTTGGTACTCTTTCTTTCCTATCTAGACATACTTTCTTTATTTCTTTGCGACTTTTTATGGAGTCGTGTACATTTTCTTTGTATTCCGAACCGAAGCATTGAGTTGCAACTTTTTATTCGAAACATGTTAAAAACTCGGCCTATTGTAACACGATTCCTAATACACTGTTTACTAGAAAATCTTACTGTGACTTTTGAACGAACATGACATGTGGGATAAGCGACTTCAGTGGCAACGACTTACATACGTACAATACCGCAGTACAACAAAATATTTAACATATTACAGGTATTTACAGCTAACAACTAATAGATGCGTTGCTTTGATTACACGCAACGTATTGCGAAACATAATTTATTTCCATTTGAGCGAATAATTTAATTGCAACTCAATAGCTTGTCATATAGAATTTTAGGTAAACTAGATCCTAAATTTAAAAAGATTGATATGTTTTGTTTCATTTCTGTGATAAATATGGCATGCATGCCTGAAACCTATTAGTTTAAAATTTATCAGCTTGTTGTATGATTGAATATATCGTATCTCGTACTGATAAATCTTTGAAGTCAATTTGATTTAGTAAATTAGAGAAACAGTGCTATGAAATTTAAATAAACTTTACTGAATTTCGTAAGTATTCTAAGTGTGTGAACTGTTTCTTAGTATTTGAAGTCTTGTAACGTACTGCATCGAAAATTAAGTATTTTATAATTGAGGAATTTCCTTCCTAGTTGGCACATTTATAACCAGGTTTTCATATTAAATTATTTAGGTTTATATATAAAAATTTAAGTAACATTGTACTAAAACTGACACGTGTATGTGTGTACCTACATAAATAAATGTACACACTGAGATATGAAAAGTAAAATGCAATACTTTACCAACACAATAAGTTGTAACCAAGTTGACACATGAATCCAAGCATACCGTAATCGATTTTTGGATTGTAATCTTCGTTCTGGTCGACTGGCCTTGGATATATACGCTGCTAGTTAAAAAGAGTATTCATCAAGACTAGCATTGTAAAGTTTTAATGCCACCCGTTTTGTAATTTTCCTTAGCGTGCAATTTTTCATGCTGTGCTTTAATTCTGAGAAGTAGGCCTACCGTTGTAACAGGCCAGTATACAAATAGCTATAGTCTTTATGTGTTTTATCTCTTTCACTATACGTTATAACCTGAGCGTTTAAACTACCTGCCTCGCGTACGTACTAGATAGGTAATATATAAGGTGCTACTACAATTCTTACCCCGTATATACATAAACGTGACATTTTAATCATGGAACGTGTTTCGAAAACGATTATAGCCGTGTTCTAGATTAGTAATGATACAATGACAGAAGAGTAAATAAAGATATTTAATAATTTATAGAAAATCTGTCCAGGAAAACACGAAGTAGTAAACAAAACTTTCAGCTATTTTTATTTTTATTTACTTCTTCATATAAAGTTATCATTACGGATGGCGTAGGATCTTGTATATAAACTTAAGACTTTATTTTTGCATAGTTGTCACTTTTTTGTTTGATCAACTTTTCAAATGTTGTACGAACTATCTAATAAGAGATCAGTATTCTAGTATTATATGGCTTGATTCTGGCGGCACAAGTGCTCACTCAAGACAACGCGAAATGTCTTCCATGATGAAGACTAAGGTGTAAGAACAAGGTTTCAAGTTACTGAAACTAAACCTTGGTATAATATATATTTCACAAATAATACAATATTTCCAACTGACTATTAGTTCCACACATATATGCCAAGGTCTTACACATAGTTCAGTATAAAATGATCGAGATTGAGCAGCAGTAGAGTGGACGTGAGAAAATGCTACGTGCCAGACTGTTTTTTGTGTTGCATGTATTCTTATAAATATACTGTTTTTGTACACGTTTGCAGCTATGCTTTCTCTTTGGTGCTATAAATATTTAATAAACTACTGTTTTAAAATTATTTGCATGTATTTTATTCGAGTTTGCTTCACGTATGCATGAATACTTAATCTTTTGAATTCATTTTTTTTTTCTATTCGTGTGTGACTATTAAGTAATGATTGCAGACACTGCTAGAATGAACCGTTAGGATTATTTTTTTTCAAAGCACTACGACCTACAAAAACGAAGATTGGTTGCAGTATATGGGGAACACTTCTGTTAATTTGTAAAACATGGTCGTTATTAAATTATACTTAACTGCGCGTTTTGTACGTACGTTGTTCATCATGAAAAAATTACTTACATAATTTTACCAAAGTTTTAATCCATTTCTAGGGAAGTATGCCAATCTCAAAAGTTATTCGATTTTTTTTTTTTGTAAAAATATTTACTGATGATGTTACGATGCCATGCAAATAACGTGGGAGACAGTAAACTTAAAAGTATGTGGCCTTTGTTACGTTATTTGATTGAATGAAAACGCTGGTTTGGATTAATTTTTTTCATTTATTGTTTTGTCGCAGTAACGTTATTGCTAGCAATCATTCAGCAGCATGTAAAAATGAACGAAATAATTCATCAATTTTTTAAAATTTTGTGTTTTTATAAAAATGCAAAATAAATTTCCGTTAGCTGTGTAAGACACGTTTGAAACGTAACAATAAAATGGCTTCTAGGTACGGGACTCCTATTTTGCTCTCATACCAAATTCCACTTGCAACGATACACACATATTAGCAATTTTCCAATTAGGAAAGTTTTGATTCATAGGCTTCACCTTAGTATCCTCCATAAACAGTAAACATACACTTAAAAGATAATTTGTTTCTTGCAATTGGTTACTTAACTTTGCAACTTAGTTAAATGTGATCTTTAGTTAAATGTTTCTTCTCGTCATGAAAAATTCGTGAACGTGTATAACGTGACAATTCGAAATTTGGCAGTGTAGTCGATATTCTAATTGTTTTTTAATAAAATCATTAAAATACAGGAACCTAAATCAAATTTTGATCTCTTTACTAGCTACACATGACCAAGTAAAAAAATTAATTAATACTTACACATTTAAGATTATTTGTTCCGAAGGGTACAGTTTCGCAATAGTAGTTTCAGCTGTTCATATAGTTGTGTAACAATGCAATATGGTACAAAAATGAAAGAAAGAAAAATTTAATGAAATTAATTGACACTTTTGAAAAAAGTTTGCAATAAAGTTACAAAAAATAATTATAAGCCAAGGACGTGAATCTAGATACACAATAATTAGTGCGTAAACGAAACTTAAACTTACTACTAGTCTAATAATCCAAATTTTTAATGCTACCAGAGTCAAAATTTCTAGGCGAAACTTTGTTTACAAGATAACGGTATTCACATTATTCAACACTTAATGACATTAGTGCTGTACGTAAATAAGTTATAACTTCATTTAAATTATTTTTATTACTATACCAACAGTATCTACAAACGTTGGGTACATTAACTTTGTATTGTCATTACATCACGGTTACCTAGACATAGTCAGACAAAGCCCTAAAATTTTTTGGCTGATCCTGAAAATATTGAACTGTAATTAATGTAAATTGCAACACATTTTGCGCAGATATAAGCACCACTTACCCAGCAAAAAAAAAAAAAAAAAAAAAAAAGTAAAATGTTATATTATTATTTAATTTTTATTCCGTTGTCCTTGGTGGGCACATTTACCAACGCAGTGGGAAGAAACTAGCAAAGTCTGAAATGATTTCTAACCTTAAGTATTAAAAGAAATACTTCAGCCTAGTATATCTCGAGTTCTTAAGTTCAAGATATTTACGTTTAAATTTGGCAATGAAACGCAATAAAATATAAAAGGAAAATAATAAATCCAATAAGTGTCAGATGTTTATTTTCTCGTCAGGAAATTGTATTTCATAATTTTTGAGTCATTAAAAAAAATTTGGTACTTTAAGTGCATAATGCGAATTATATTTTGTGAATTATTTTTAACGTCAGTAGGCTTTGACATAAAACTCCATAAACACACCGGTAATTTTTTTAAAAATTCCTTTTTCTGTCTGACTTTAAAACAAGCATGGGCATGGGTGAAATTATTGAATGTTATTAATAGTCAGAGTGAGCTGGTCCGAATACTGACTGAAGTGAACAAATTGTGGTTCTACGTGCGGAAACATTAGGGTAAGTAGTAAGAAAACCCTGTAGTGGAAATACGATCTGATTTTACTGTCAATATGACTGGTATGTATGTCATTCTGAAGAATTACCACGGAAGTAAAAAACTCAACCGTAATTTTTGGGTAATAGGTAGAGACCTGAAAAATTCGCAGGTTCACTGACTTCTAGGCTAGTCTTCAAGAATATCTGAGTGCTCAAGCAGACAGCAGATGTACACTAGCTGATCATTATCACAGTAATATGGGTCTTCATTAAGATACGTTTTTGTAACTGGCTCAGCGACTTACAGGAACTGTCATAAGAGTCGAGGACCAGTAGCGAAAGTAACACGATTGTATACTAGTTGCGATTATAGATTGATTCCAAAAGAAAACGCGAATTTTTCAGGTCCCTAGCAATAGGAAACTACAAAATATATTGCATTTAGCCACATTTATTTTACTATAACGTGGAGAGAGACCTCAAAATTGGTTGTATCAATCAAACATCGAAACCCAGTAACACGTTTGCACACGAGCCACGATTTGTTGACGTCTTTCTTAATGGTAAATCAGGCACGGCGCGATGCTTTTCAAAGCTTTTCTTTTTTTCTTACAGGCACCGTGATGTGCATATATTACAATATATGCAGCAGTCTGGTACCAGCAATACGAGTGCTTATATGAAGCGGTTCACAAGTTCATAATCACTGTCAGAAATTTTTTTTCTGAAGACGACGAGATTACAGTCACCAAAAAATTGTGCAGTATATGTAGAAAAAAACCTTTATATAATTAGAGAGTGAATGTGAAAAATGTTATTACGTAAGGCGCAAATGAAAATGGTAAATGGTGTACAATTTGTGTGTACGTATTCATGAACATGCTCAAGACTTGTTATTTGTATTTTTTCAAGCAGGGAAAATTGTCCAAATAATATAACTATGACAGTTCTTTCCTAAATGTGCCAACTAGTAAGTTATATTCCTATGTGCAACGATGACGAAAAAATATAATGCAGGGAGTAAATATATGTATATATTCTGGCATATATTTTGTTTACAAAACCATTGCTATGTATGCGGGTTATTAAACTTTCGTCCATCTAATTCTGTTATAAATCGGTGAAAATGAGAATTATTTTTAAGTATTGTAGATTTTAATACCGTTTAAATATAAAAAAGCAGCTTATTTTTAAAATTAATTTGTTTCCTGACCTATTATAGGTCTACAAACGATTAACAATATTGTATATCGTTTTATAGGGAAGTGACCAAGCGAGATTGCCTAAAACACTATTTGAAATATATATATTCTTTTAAGAAATGCCAACAATTTAACTAAACTGATGATAAACAGAGACGTCAGCTTATAAAAATGCTATGTAGTTTTGTAAATTTTCCAGTATGACATATTTTATAAGTAAATAATATTCTGAGTAAATGCCACCAAAACACTTTACTGAAACATGCTCAACATCAGTGTGTAAAGCGTTTTCTCAGAACAATTACTTCCAAACCACAGATGAAATGGCCGACTTGCTAAAGCACATCGGTATCAGACAAAAGTTGTTCTGTGTATTGGAAACATTCACTTAAATAAATGTATGAATTAACTTCACGTTTTGGTACGTAAAGACAAAGAGTAGCCAATTTGTAGGCTACAACTGAGCAATTATTATGTTTTATATAATTATAAAATGTGTCATTTTAATATTGTGATGAAAATTTAAGTCAACTGTGGTGCTATATTTACGTAACTATAGTTCACAATATTGAAGTCTTGGAAATTCAGTTAATTCCTAATAGGTTTTGACTGGCCCTCTGTATCAATAATTTACTAATAACTTAAAACTGCACATTCTTAGTATTATACTACAAACTTTATAATTGTAATGTATTTTTCAGTAACCGTTTATCGTTTCCTCAGAAAACTGATGTAAGTCGAAAGTCACAATGTATAGCTAAGGCAAACACTTTAGTGCCAAAAATTATGTTGATTTCCCAGATTTAAGAGTTTTTTAAATCTAGCATTATACTGTTGATATGTTAAGTTGTTGAGATATAGTGAACTATAGTGCTGAGAAATGAGCAGTAGAAAGAAAATGCTGTTGTTATATAGCCGTGTAAAGCAGCATATTAATGTTGTGCGGCACGCTTGCAGCTAGCGGATGAAGACTGGTTAGCTCCCAGCCTACTAGTTTGATGGTAAAACAGGGGAACACGAACACAACGCAGCGAAAGCGGCCATCTTGTGATCTGGGCCAGTGATGTCGTCACCGCTAGACCCTCTACTCGACACGTGTCCGAGGACATGCGATCAAAAATACATTCACCCAAAACCAATAACTTGCATGCTTATGTTAAGAAGACTTTGTACATAGAACCGCGTGCACTTTTGAATAGGAGCTTCAACCCAAATGGTTTCAAAACTGCAAACTCATGTATTGCTGTCAATAACACTCGTAAAATGCAAGTAGCTTGCCAAACTATCGTATTTACAGCGATAAATATTTCACGCATGGGGAAATATATTGCGTACACTATGAACAAACATATTATATTCCAAACTTGATTATGTATATTAAAATTATGAGTGATGGACATGTGTTATTTTAAAATAAAGGAAGCACTTATATATCTACGAAACGTAACAGTTATGTGGATTGTGTAGTTTACAAAGAGTTGATGTGTAAAATTGAGTGGGGCTTATTTTCGTAGCAGCGAAGACGATGTCGTTGGAATGAATGCATCTAGTTGTTAAATATTATAATATATTATAAAGGGTGATGATCCCTTTAAGATGTACAAAGTTCAGTGTAGCTAGATCAAAGGTAAAGTGAAGAAAAATATCCATTGTAGCTTAGAAAAAAATATCAAGCCCTAGCGAAGAAACATTTTAATAAGTAGACACGCAAACTCGTTCTGGGGTTTGGTTGTTGGTGATATACAGTAC
The DNA here is from genome assembly GCA_003012365.1 of Medauroidea extradentata. Lineage (NCBI taxonomy): Eukaryota > Metazoa > Arthropoda > Insecta > Phasmatodea > Phasmatidae > Medauroidea > Medauroidea extradentata. Next base: position 30,622 of record PNEQ01080594.1, read on the forward strand.
ATATATGCATATAAACAAAAACAAAGTAAAAATACCAAAAACAGATGACATAACCTAAATAGATGATACAGGTAGATTAGATTTTAAATGTAGAACTATATAACCCAATGTGCTACATGTATCCGGTATAATAAAAGGCGATTCGCACTCAATGCTGAGATGTCAAATGATGATTTGCGTAGGAGTAACTCTTCAAGGTGAAGACAAAAACAGTATTGTACTAAATGTGTGAAGGTGGAGAAATATATGACGTAAATATAATAATTAATATATCAGGCATACAGCTAGAAATAATTAGTGTATAACATAGTGAATGCCATTTATAACAAATAACGTAGAAGAAAATTTACAGTTAGTTGTAGTGCCAGTAGATCGTAACGGAAAGTTTTGTACATAAAATGGCACGGTATTTTTGTTTACTCCTGCAACTTATTTTCAAATTTGACATCTCAGTTGTGTCTAATGTAGTGTCCAAAACTGAAGTACACCAGCCAGCCTTCGGCCCAGCACCCGCCCCAAACCTTACAAAATCATTCCTGTATGAAGTGTTTCCACAGATAACTCATTGCGTGGAAATTGATTTCCGAAGATGTTATTTAGTTTTTAAGGGAAAAATCACAATGACAGGGGATTTTTAGGTATAACAATATATTAAAAACTATGCAAACACAAGCTGGCACAGTTACTTTATTTTTAATATAGTTACAAGCGATATTTTGATCAAGTTGAATTGCAGTGGCAAATAGGCAATTTTTTTTGTGTTTTACGTATTAATTATTTTCAAACTTTATATCATAATAAGTGGTTACATTTGTTGGAATTTCGTCTACTTGTGTAAGGGTTAAAAATGAAACTGCCTCACTAGTTTTCGGGAAACATCTGGGCTTTAAAAGCCGTGGAGTTAAACTGAAACGGTTTGTGCAATTTAAGTCAATTTTAATTGAAATTCTGTGCATTCGTTCATTGTGCGTTCGTCATTCCCAGATGAGGAGTATATTCAAGTAAATGACAGACTATGTGAGATATTTGTTTATATATATTATACATTCATAGATATAAGACTATAGTTTTTGTCGCAGTGTTTGAGTATGCATTTCTCCGCAATTTGATAGATTTTGCAAAATAGCTATTTTGTAATATTTCTTCCTTGTTTTCCAACTTTGTACGAAATAATTATTTTGTTATACGTTTTCGACGAATAAAGTATTTGATTATCATCTGTACAAACATTTTTAAATGGGAATTTAAGATAACGCTAAGTGAATTTCTGGCTATTGACACCTGTTAGATGGGGCAGGTAAATATTTTTTGAAAATGCGTTGTAATTTTTTTATAGGTAATGATAAAAGAGTCTGCCTCCCTGACCCACCGCCTGTAAACCCTTTTCATGTACCATATTCTTCGGTACTATGCCCTACAGCCCAAAGCTTTGAAGTGGTTAGGGTTGGTTGGAATAACTAGAAGTACGGTTTTGTTCGACAAAACATCATGTGTTAGATATTTTGTGTTGTATAATACAGCAAAAACAAATATTCTTCAGTTAATGTGTTTTATTAAATTGTACCTTTTATGAATATGACTACAAAATATAGAATATTTGTTTTTAATTTTCTGAATTTAAATTTTTTATATTTCATAAAGACGTTAAAAAATATACACAAGTATTCACATTTTAAAGTTTTTGTATTTCCCCAAAACAAAAGTGTGTAATTCGAGGCAGTAAAGCTCAATGTGATATTTGAAAAGCCTTCACGATATTACGAACGTGTCACAAGTGTATATACGCTATCGTTTTATTCAAGGAAAGCAAATTTAGACATGAGGTATATTTGTTTTTGCTGCTAGGTGTACACTTTTATAAGGAAATGTGGGTAATCAAATTAACAATGGACAGAGTACTCAAAATCATTGCTAAAGATGTGTTGTTAGCCTAAGCCAATATATGATATATAAACATTTATAGCCTAAACGTAATGCTAATGAAATATGGGAGAACATTTTATACTTTGTGAATGGATCGCACGTTTTGATACAAGAATTTCCAAAGAATGTAAAAAAGACACGTGTAGAATTCCGATGTTATTAAGAATTAAAAACCATACAATACTCATGCCACGGACTTCAAGCAAACATTAATCTTCGTATAAGGTTGTGTCGTAGTGAGAGTAATTTGAGAGCCGGCATAATTTACGTGTTTTATAAAGTCAAAATATGAGTTACTTTAATATTCTTCACACATGTTAAGAAAGTGTTTAAACGTAAACTAAATAAAATTATTATTCTTTTCAGAAAGTATAGTAGTTCTGCATTAAACGTGTATTACATTTCATAATAACTACCATTTAGAGAAACAAGCTATTACTTCATAGTAAAAAGAATTTCAAGATGTTTGCAACCCTAGTCATTAACCAAAAGTATTGCGGTATAAACGCAGTTTTTTTTAGTTTCGATTCTTACATTAAAAGCAGAAGAAACGCTGTGTACATTGTTTCCCTAAACGATAAATTATGGACCATAAATCACCAAGTTTTCTTACTGATGCACTCATAAAATGTGTGGTGTTAAAAATTTTTGAGATGATGAAATCTGTTTTGATGTTTTTGAAGCTCCGTGGCATGATCGGCTTATGGACTATGGTTGTTAATTTTGGATAGAACTGTTGATGTTGTTATCCCTTCATTTCACATTGGACTGTCATCGAGATTACGTTGTTTGTACACAGTGATTTTTGCACGTTAGTTGTAGGCGCACAAATTAAATGAAATGCAACATAACAAAATGTAAACAGCAGTTGTGTGTGTGTGATGTGTATTTTTGTGTGATAGAAGTAAAAAAAAACACCTCATGAAAGGATTGCCACGTATAATAGATAACAAGAATTATTATACTGGATATTACTATAATACTAAACCATGGCTTTCTTGGGAAGTTGAGAAAGAAGTTAGCAGCAAAGAATAGTGGAATTTTTCTATGGTAAAAATGATACCAGTGTCAATTGAATTTCTTGATTCAAATATTTGTGTGTTTTTCTCGAGCTGTTTTCAAACGAAGGTAATTTATAATATATTTATTCTGTCATGTGGAATTTATTGATCAAAGAGCTGTTTTCTGAAATCATGTTCGTCTATTGTTTGGCATATTGTCTCATACTACATGTTAAGATACATGACGTATATTTATGTAACAAGATTTGAGTGGTTATTTTCATCTGGTTGTGTAGATGTAATTTCCGGGTATACTGTTGTGCATGAATATTTCAAAATGTACTTATTATTGTATCCAATATGGCGCATTGTCACACGTTCCTTTAAAATTTGTTGTTAAATGTCAGTGGCAAAGCTGTTTCCCCAATGCATGACTGTTCCAGGTTTCCACGAAAATGTTTAATTTTTGTGGAGAGCGAAGAGTTTGTTTTCTGGCACTAACTAGGGTTGGATCGCTTGAAAACAAACTTAAAATACATATAAACAGACATACATGTCAATGCGTTTTACTCAGGTTTCAGTACAGTTTTCAGTTGTTTCTGCGAACACCGAGAGTATTCAAAATCTGAAATATTTAATTTGATCTATAGAGACTGGAAATTGTCAAGTCTTTGGATCAATACTTTCAATTGAATACCTTTTTAGAGTAAAATATTCGTGCGTACAGGATTTAAAAGAAAATATGTACAATTCTAGATCAGTAACGCCAGATTACTGTACGAAGTACTAGTGGTTTATTTAAACGCGTGTTAAATATCCAACTGCATCGTGTATTGAAATATTTTATTACACAATTTTTGTGGGGAGGTATAGAGAAAACGCAAGATTTTGAGCTTCCAAATACTAACGGGAATTTTTATTTTTGGTATTGCAAAACCGTGAACGAGTCAAGACGTTGCTTGTAAAACTACGTCCATAATTAGTGTGTAATTTGGGATCGAAATTAACAGTCGTAAAGGATCCGATACTTGTGATTCACAAACAGAAGTCTCTCTACGTTTCGGCCAAGTAACCTACATACATACATACTATATACGGTTATATCTTAGTTAATGTATTATTAACAAAAATTTAACTGTGTTCCTTTACCTCAACATTAGTAACTTATCTCTTAACAAAACTTATTGCAAGATCTAAACACAATATAATAATTTTCAGAAATGAATTCGAAACTTTAATTTTAAAAATCACTAGTTCAGTTCGTTAGAAAATTATTTTTTGTATACCCTTTAATCAAGTGAGCTATTTAAGTGAACAATTATTTTGTATTTTAACCAACTCACTTATCTTGTTCTGATTACAACAATTTCGGAAATAATTAATTATTCAGTAGCTAGCTTGGAACCGACTGTTAAGAAGAGAGTCTTGCTACCTGACAAACCTTTCTTCACGAAATCGTTATTGGAAATTGTTATAAACCTGTAACTGAACCAACACCCTCCTCACACAACCAAAAGAGAAAACCCCATATTCTGTATAGCAGAGAATTTTATACAAACAAAATAAAATGTGTTATGGTTGAAATCTCATTTGTATGGGATAAAGGGATCTATATAAAATATAGCAGAGAGAAATTGAACCAAAAATGTAGATAGACTAAAAATAAAAATCAACAAAAATCTAGATTGGTAGTTGAGAATGGAATTGAGAATAAAGAAAGTTATAATAAATATTTTGTGTGTTTTTTATTTACCTTACCTATTGTACTCCGTCCTATCATAAGCCTAAAATACAACCCTTCTTTGATGTTAATGTAATTGCATTATTAACTTAAGCATTTTAAAATTAATTTCTGACGTTCTATATAGGAACGTAATAATTTTTTATATGTACCAATTATGGACTTGTTCACTGTTCATGAATAAATGGTCAAATTTTTATTTCATCAGCCACCTTAAGGGGCCCGCCTCATGGCATATGTGTTTGTGTGAGTGAAGTATGGTGCTAAGGGCGACGTCGTATGGGCCATACAACGGTGCGTCGCCTCTACGCTTAAGGCGCGCAGTCTTCGCGAAAAAACAAATTTCCTATGGGACTTTAAGTGGTGACCCTATTGTTTTATTTGCGAAGTCACTTTACTAAAGTCCAATGCACTACCCTTAAGTGTTTTCACATGTATTCGTCTAGTATATTTTCCGCTATAGCAGCCTGAAAACCCCGTTTTAACCCATTTTGAGGTGCCCTAAGAAGGGATTTCCAATACGTGTGTTGTCTTGAAAGTACTTAAGGGCAGTCGTCTGGAGTATGTGTTCTTTTCGTAGACAAACGGCGTGAACACACGTGTATTAGTTTCGGTGTAAACCTTTTTCTTCTAACACGCTGCAGTGTGATTTTATGGAAACGAGGCGGGCCCCTTAATCGGCAACGGTTAAGTATCTAACATTATTAATATGATATAGTCGCAACTAAACTACGTTTTCTGTTTCAGCTATAGATAAAGCTAATTTAACAGCGTTATTGCAGTAAAGCTAGCATGACTCCCAGTAATTTCATTTAATTATATAAAACATTTTATCGAAAATTTAGGGCTTGCTCAATTGCCCACATCAATGACCTCCGTAAGCCTTGCTAACAAACTGTGAGTCCCTTTTCTTTTAATTTATAGCATGTCAGGAATGTGTGAAAAGGGAAAAGGTCTCCTTCAAAACTAAAAACATTAATACCTGCTGTCACTATACTCAAGAAAGCCATACTTGGCAAAACTATTTAACGCGAGGGATAAATATAGACTGTGCCACCTAAAGGTCAACTTCTAGCACACTTTCTCGTAATGGTGCGAGAACACATAAATGGAGATTGAACTAAACGTAACATACGAAAAGACGTACACAAACACAAGTGCTAACTCAAATATTCTTTCTTTGTATACATGAAAGTTAATCAAAATCAATAACATTAATATCCTTGAAAAATAGTAAGTACCAAAATTGATATATGGTAAGTATATTCGTGTCCAGGAAATAATAAATTTTTTTAGTACAATCTGAATAAAGTTGTGATTTTGTGGTTGTCAGTATATTATTGAACAAAAGTTGGTGTGATTGTTTTGCATGTATGATTAAATAAAATACAATAATAATGAACAAAAAAATTTATATCTGCTTTTTCATAATGCAGACATCTAAAGTAGGTAATTAAATAAGGTTTATAAGTATATTTTACGTTTATGTATTTTTCACTCTCAAGAAGCAACAAAATTTATAACAAAACTGCCTTCATCAAGACAGAAGAGTTTGTATATGTAAAATATCTTTAAGCACAATGAGAGAGAAATTGTTATTTACTAAGTGCTATCCATAATTTCAGTTGTCTTCATAAGTTGACCTTCATGGAGTCTTAAGAAAATATACTTACTCAATATCTAAATAACGAGGGTTCTTTATTAGAATTGCAGATAAGCTATGAATATGTATATTTAAAAAAATTAAGAAGCAACGATCAAAAAGATTAAAAGACTCGCGACAGTTTTTGTAGTAACTAGTACTATGACGACAAAAATTCAACACAACAGTGCTTCAAAAATTGTGTACAAGACCACGACCGTTCTATGGGGACGCAAGCAAATTTCTCTCCAGTCATACCAAAATAAAAAAATTATTTTTTTTTCGTAGTAATCTAACTGCACAACGACAGTTTATATATATATATATATATAAACATTTATTGTGTGATACTGTGAACGGGTTAGCTAACGATTTGATTCATGGTCGAGTGTATTTCGCATATTAGAATTTTTTTTCTCAAGAATTGTGTGATGCATTATTTTTCCTCTGCAGGGACCGAAGCCATACCCTAGTGTATTATTACCTATACAAATCGTAAGCATGTATCATATTTTGACGCTGTGACATGCGTTGCTCAAGATTACAGTAGAAGTAATTTTACAAACGCAGCAGTATAAGAAATAACTCACTTCAGACTACAAGTACATTTTCAGTGATACTTTAGTTAAGTCAACGATTTCTTGATTAGTCTTAATAATTTTGGTTTTCAGTAGTTTTACAAAATTACTAGGATGGTTTCTTAAAACAATATCTGTCTAATAACCTTGTTGTCGACGAGGTAATAAGTCACGATTGCAGCCACGGAGTTTGCAATGCTTAAAAACACATCTCAGTTGACTAGCATTAAAATTATATCTTTTCAGACATATACTACTTTAATTAAAATTTACTATGAATACTGCGAAGAAAGGAATTTACGAAAAAAATATTCGTTTAGTTTATAGTATTTTTATGGAATTGAAGTAAAGCGTCTCCTTTTATGCTAAGCATTTTACGTTAAAACTGGCAAATATTTTCGAAGTGGCAGTACTCGTCAAGAAACTTAACGTATAATTGTGTAATACCTTTAATTTAGTCAGTTGAATTTATCCATTGACAAGTTCTTTTTTTACATTTATTCTCATTTAAACTGTATTGCCACAAACTTAGTAGGCAAAGCTACTTTCCTACTTCCTTACCGAACTGCAGTAATTACAACGTAAAATACTTAGCTCTAGAGGGTTTCACAGTTACCAGATGAGTTCACATAAATACTGTACAAGGATTTTTCGGAGGGTGTTCGAAACTACTTGCGGAAAAAAACTGAGCTAATGTCACACAGCATAACTTGATTGCTGATAAACTGAGATAAAGTTTAAGTATGGTACGACCAAACATATGTGGCTGTGTGGCTATTATGCACGTTAAGAATTCCGTACGCTATAGACTTGAAGAAGTGATTTTTGGTGGCAAAACATTACTAAAATCACGAATAACTTACGTCCGGAACCGTTGACTAGTAGTAGGAAGCAACTTCCAAAGCTGAGCTTCTAAGATTTAGTTAATGCTGCTCTCTTAGTTACGTTATGACGTAATTTTCTGCACACAGCTTTTTTTTCAATAGTAATGAAATCACCAAAAAAATCTTTATGGTATGGATGCGGTTTTAAAACCACCATCTCGCAATAGTCTAGAACGTGTTTTCTGTTTGTATGGAAACAATTTTGGTGAAAACGTTTTGTAGTTTCGTTTAAAGAAAATAATCTCATCGGCCATGTAGACTATGAGTCTATGAGTAGAGATCGGAAAATTTCGCTGGTTCACTGACATGTAGGCTAGCCTTCAATAATATATGTGAACACGTGCAGACAGCAGCTGTTTATTAGCTGCTCGCTGACACTGTGAAATGGGCCTGTACTCCATTACAATTTTATTACTGGCTCAGCTACTTCCAGGAAGTGTCAAGTAAGTCAACGGCCAATTGTGAACGTGTTACAGACCTATAGTTGCTGGAATTCTAGCTTGCGCCTAAAAGAAATCGCGAATTTTTCAGGTCTCTACCTGTGAGACGTTCATCGGGACGAGGGACTGGGAGTACGTAACCTGCCAAACACATTCATTTATAAATGTAAAGTAATCGATTATTGACTCAATAGTAGAGCCCGGTAGATTTCGCGAAAAGATTTTTACCCCACTTTGTTTCAGTGCCTTACGTGCACACCTGCAGCTCAACTTCATGGCTATTGGCAGAGTGTTTTTGTGCCAATTAGTACACGGATAACTGCCACACATCACGTATGTGATTTGCGGGTTTAACCTTCAGACGCTGGGTGTTACGGCATACAATCACTGACCACAAAGCAGAGATGCAGGTGCGAACGTAAGGCATTGAAACAAAGCGGTGAGCGAAAACTACCGGGTCCTACTCATCAGGCTAGAGATCCATGTTTCTTGTATTATTAGTGACCAGGACCCAGGCAGAGTACGGAACGACACACTTCAATTTCAAGTATCTCCATTCCACGAGCATAAAAAACCGTTTTTATGTGATTTGTCTACAGTTGTTCGCATCCATGGTTCAGTGTTTATCGTGACTGTGTTGCGCTCCTAAATTATCAATTATACGTTGAGGTACCTATAGGGAAATAGCCCGTCATCATCTTCATCCATCTAGGATTCATTTGTGACACGAAAAAAAAATATTTTAAATGTTCAAAACGTAAATTCCTAATTTGTATCGTCGTTAGATTGAAATACAATTATTTAAATTATTATTATTGTTACATTAAAAACGAATATTTTACTCTGCTGTTACCATTACCATATCTGTTACCATAAAATCGATCACCTTTGTCACGGAAACGAGCCACAGAACACCAACTAAACGACGAATCCCTCTTATCTTACCCTGTAAAGCGCCCCCGTGTCACAATTTATCGTTATTTATCCTTCACTGAGACTTCATTGATACTTACGAGAACAGAGCTGCCTGTATGTGAGTACAAGTACTCACAAAAATTAAGAAAGCCATAACTTGTGTATATTATTTCAATCATAGTATTTACAACAATTAATTAGTTAATTACAACATTGTTGTAAGGGCCAACAGAGCACTCGTATTGAAAAAAACTCAAGCATACAAATCCTCCATCCCTCCTGATAAATAGAACAAGAGTCGCAACTCCCCCCCCCCCCTTTTTTTTTTTTTTTTTTTTTTTTGCCTCTTGCCACGAGAGCATCTTCTCCTGGGCCGGCGCGCAAAGTGACCATTCTTCTGGTGGTCTGCACAACAAAATGTATTCCTCTGCTCCATTTCTTCCAACCTAGGGGTACGGGACAGCGAGGAAAGAATTGGGGGGGGGGGGGCAAACCCCCCACGAACCCATAGCCAAGCCAGCAGGATGGTACGCGGTCAGTCGTCACCAGAGTAGTATGGGGCGTGCACCATCACACACCTTTTAATTATAAACGTCTTATCTTACATTAGAAAATAAGAGCAAAAAATTTACCAATTTTATAAATCTTTTTAAATAGTACTGCATGTTAAATATTTTTAATAATTTGCACACACTTTGCGTTTTTCTACGTAAATAATGTTCAGTTGTCAAACATAATTCGTGAGATTATTTTTAAGTTTTTTGGCATCATAACATAATGATTGCATGATGTACATTGAATAACAAGATACAATGAGTCCATTTAAAAAACAAGTTTTTAATTTCGACTTACACTTAAGGTTTCCAAAATGTATCAAGACACAAGAGATTATTTTCAGCCAAAGTGCTTCTTGTAATGTCACAGAGGGAATGCATTTAAATCTTTCTTGAATCGTGCCCTTTTATAACTTTTTTTAACGTAATATTAGAAATTAAATTATTGACAATCAGCAAAGATGTATGCTGCTTTGGTGATAGCAGTAAATATTTTTTTATATACTACTATCCTTAGACACGATTCTCAAGTTTTTATGAGAAAGATAAATTCAAAGTTACCATAGTTCACGTAGCGAATTTTCAAAACATTACCTGCGTTTAGAACATTTATAGAATATTGCTCTTTCTAACCCCTCTACAAAACGCATAACAAATGTAGTAAAATATCTCCACAATTTCATATTTATATATTAATTAATTTTTTCGTTCGACATTGTGTAATTATGTGTTACTCGAGCTCGATCAGATTGTTTCAATCTAACTTCAGTACTTTATTTATAACTATTCACCGCAACTTGTTATTGTAAACATTGACGTGAAACAAATAAATCAGTGTATAATTTTCGCCGGTATAAAAATTTTACGTTTAGAACGTCAATAAAATAAACATAATGTTATTTTCCCTGCATATGGGCAGTAAAAAAATTACTTTGCCGAGAATAGTATGTTTCAGTACCAAACTCAGAAAACGTGCGAAACATTAATCTATGCATTTTCATTACCAAAAACATAATAGAAATGTCTAGTGCAGAACGTGGTAAAAATTAATTTTAAGTTGGAGGAGTGTGTTTTCACTCAAACCGATCTTCGGCATCTAAGTCCTGCCGTAACATTCGCAGCAGTGGAAGTAATCAACCCAACGAACAACGTAGCAAAGATGGAGGAAAGCTGGCACATATAACAGCCAATTGTCCTGACGACAAGAACGAGCAGTTGACGGAGGATGTTGGGAGAACCAAGAGGAAACCGCACCCTTCCACTAATTATTGTTACGTCAGCAACACTAACACATATATGTCTTTGGCTGGTGTGTTTTCTGCATATTGGAAACTGTGACCTCAATGACTTTAACAGAACAAATAATATAACTGTTGATTCCATTAAAATGACTTATTATTGTGTTTACGTTTCTTGGCAGCAAAATAATTTATTATTTTTTATTACTATTCACTTGGTAGATCTCACGTTTAACGAAATTTTCGTCCACTAACATTCTTGTAAAATCCTATAGTTTGTTCGAAATTATTACACTACCTATAAAACAAACTAATTAACTTGCAGAAATTAGCTTGTTCGCAGCAAATAAGAAAGCCGCAAGGTAATTAATGATACATATAATTTTACATTTGTAATTGCTGATTTAAAAAAAAGATTGTGAAATTAAAGTACGTTTGCATTATTTTAAAATTTAACTTAACGTGCAAAAATTCAACCAGTTCTTCATTTCCTTTTTAATTATTTTCGTTACATGGGAGAATTTATCTTTAAAGTGGATACGTTTCAATAACAGGAACATTCTGTTTTACACAAAGTTTCTTAATTGCATAAAATACACCACACAGTATGTAAGCTACACATTTGGGCAATATTTTAACATATATATCTGCTATAAAAAAAAAACGAAAATTCTACTGCCGATTATCCTTAAGGTAAGTTTATTAGTATTAAATCACTTTTTTTCTGGTATACACATAAATTTTAATAAAATACTATATTTTCAGAAATAGTTTTCCTGTGTAACATAGTAATTAAGAGAGAATTAAGTAAATTTTAGAGTCCGCTGTTCAAATATTTTTTTATTTTAAGAACAACACTGCAGTCAACTTTTTAAACAGAATTGTTGCGTTAAGAGCTCTATAATTTATTTGCCGAAAATAAAAACGCATAATTACATTGACTTTGAAATAAACTTTTTTTCAATACAACGTACCCAAATGTGATTAAGAGACTAATATCGAATTATCGCCCGTATGGCCTAGACTACACTCGTAATAACACAGTCTCAGCACGCAAATAGCACAGCAGCACACAAACAGCACAGAATACCATGCTACATTAGCGCATAACATAGAAGTGTCCGAAATTATTTGAGGGACTATTTACTGTGTTAAATTGCTTTATTCTCCGCTTTCGTAACTAAATAAAACCTTAATATTTGTTTTTGTTCTTCGTGCACAAACGATTAAAATAAATAATTACATTTACACAATTTTGTAAATATTTAAATTACACTAGCGTGGTATCCGCAAAGCTTCTTGATTGGCTGCGCACAGAACATGGCGCACAGCGCACAGATAAGTTAAAAATTCGTCAACTTCTTGTGCGTCGATTGTGTGCTATTTTCCTGTGTGTGTGCTGTGCGTCTGTGCTGTTTGTGTGCTGTTGCCGATGTAGCCTAGGTTTATACACGTTAAAACATGTGGTGAGAATTAGAGAGAAAAATACCTTTTTACTCATGGCCATGTCTGATAATTCTCTGGAAAAATTAATGTCCTGAAAATTAACAATAATGTTTGCTTTAATAGAACAACGATATAAAAGGCATGTTTTACTAACATATTAAAATTTGAACCACAGAATCTACGCGCTACAAGAAGCAAGAAATTCTCGTGACAAAATGTTCGGAAAGGTTGACTTATAACTGCATAAACTACGCCGGTATTCTGTAGGCTATATATCCATATCGGTGTGCACAATATAAGTCTTACAGTGAAGGAGAAAAAAATTTATCATGATGCTTTATTCCGTTCACCTTAGCAACATATTTCACAATCAGAAATGAATAGCTGCGGTCTACCTACACCGGCGTTGTTTAAAAACACTACAGCTTTCCATCAAAAATATTTTTTGACATTTTGTATAATTTAGTTACTGGGATATTTTGCTCCTATTAGTCCGTAGATGCAACATACTGTTATTATAGTGCAACTTTTATATCGGTGGTCTACTAAAGCATACGTAAGCCCTACACTAAAAAAACCTGCAACTATTTATAAACTTCTGTCGGAATGACAAATAATGGCAATGATATTGGGATAGTATTATTTTTCAGTTAAGCAAAACTACTTTCAAACTACTCAACAAATTAACCAGTTTGCTACGTAATTATAACCGTAAAATATTGAAATTGAAAATTTAAGCACTATGTTGTTAACTTGTATTCTACTAAGTGAGCGAGTCCTGCTAAATAGGATTTTTTGCTTAATGATACGTAGTAAACTATTTTTTCTGAACAGGTTGCTTGTAGTTCGTTTACATTAGTATTTTATTCATGTATGGAATCCTATGTTCGTGTACTGTAACGAAATTAACGTCGAATGATTGCATTATCGTATCGAACATCCAAGAGCCCAAATGAATTACTTCACAAGACGTAGAGCACTGGTAGAGAGCGCAGCACAATGCAGGACCCAGATGGCAGAGTTCGCGAGGTACGAAGGATCTAGGAACATACACGTACATTGGGAGCGGATGGCAGCACCATCTAGCGTTCAAAAAACATCAACTGGAGCTGCCATTCAGAGGCCAGAATAAGTACCGCTACTGGATGTTTAAGTGTAATAACTTCATTAATACTATTCTGTACGACGGATTCTTCCATTATTCGGTTGTTGTTCAAGTCAAATACATGTGAATAAAAATTGTGAAAATGTTACTCAGGTTATGTAAGTACCGGTAACATATTTTATTCGACCTACCACAAACATCGCAACGCTTTGAATGCGTTAACTGAAACAATCACTTATTTAATATAAATTGTAAATATAATCGTGAAATTCTATTTTTACATAAAGAGACCAGCGGCGTTATTTTGAGTTTTTCTTGGGGGGGGGGGGGGGGGGGCAAGATTTTTTTTTCGGCGACAGTGACCTTGTTGCATCTTTTTTATTAATTAAGCATAAGCATGTATAAATTAGACACTTTAACCGTAAAACTTCAGTTCTATGTGCTTAAGTTAGCATTATTTAAATAACAAAATATAAAAAATATATTTTATACATATTAAATTCTAAATTTTGGGGGGGGGGGCATTTGTCTCCCCCCCTGCCCCTCTAATTGACGCCCCTGATAGAAACTATAAAGTGTATGCCTTAAACATACTAACTTGCAACACGCAGCGTAATTTGGAACACTTAAAATAATTTTTCCTGCAAATTGCAGTTTCTATTAAAGAAAATTCATTTGAAAAAATTACAAACGATGAATGTCTACATGAAAATACAGTTTTACTTCCTGTAGATTTACATAGAAATAAAAAATGATTGAGAAAATGTCCCAAGTTACCCAGTATGTTGCAAGTTACCTCGTTTTGCGGTAAATGAAATCTATAGTGCAGATTTTAATAACTTCAAAGCCAAACGACCATGATACCTTTACGACGTTTGAAACAGTCATTGTGTATTACGAAAAAAAAAAATAATGCAATAATATTGTATAGTGATATCTTGCTAATGCAAAAATTACTTTCAAATTTCGTAAGAAATTAATTTACCACTTTGACATCTACACATGAGACCAAGACAACGAATATTTTGAAGTATTAAATATTTTGATTTATTTTTTCGAAGGTAGGTGGAATATTTAACTGGGCGAGTATAATTTAAAATAATTTTTGCAGTATTATCTTGTCTTACGAGCAGATTATTTATTTAATTAATATTTTCCTGTGTCAAATATGGTCGTTCCTTTTGAAGTTAAGTATCACAGACGTTAATTTCGTTAAAGAAAGGTATAAAGTAAAAAACCATGACAAACCGACTTCAATAATAGTTAACCAAGAAAGACTGAGAAAAACTCAGTTGCTCCACTTATTTTTTATTTATTAATATTTTTTTATTGTTTACTATTTATTTATTTGCATTCTATTTCCTTACAATGCGTAGGTGTTACGGTGCATCTCTACTTGTACTTTAAATGTGATTTTAGCGAGTTTAAATATTCACTTTATTACGATTTCAATTAACGCGCAGTTCATGCGTTCGTCTCGAAAAGAGCACACACTTCAAACTATATCACAATAATTTAAATGATTCAGCACGCTTATTTGAAACATGATTTCCGGGCCCCTCAAAGCGACCAAAACTGCTTTCTCTGCGTATCCGGGAATATATTAATCTGATTTGTAAAACAAAATAATGTAAACTTGCGCTAGATCTTACACCGTACTCCCCTCAAATATAATTCTTGTGGTCACCGCTTTTAAGTTCCATAGGAAAAAAATAATAATGGGCAATTTCTGCAAGCCATTTGTGTTGCTTGCTCGTAGAGGCATATTACATACGCCAGTCGGTGGCAAACTTAAAGGTTCAGTCTACTTTGTGCCTCGCACACGCAAACGCACTCTAAAATGCCAGCGGTAGTAAAAATTTGTTAAAAGAAAAATACGGTCATGCTCACATATGTATGTTTACACTTCTTAGTCATAACATTAATTAAAGTAAATTAACAATTGAAGCGCATAATACCCCATTAATGATAACTGTAGTTCTGATTCATTGGTACAAAAACAAGCAGTCGAATTATGCGTGAAAGTATTATTTTCGACGGCAATCGCGTTCGTAGTTCCTTATTATTCTACAAAATATACTAGCACCATTACAAATACCCCACAATGCCAAAACTTTACGTAATTTGGTAACTTTGTGTTGAAAATTAACGTATTGTAGTTATATTTCATCTAATTTAGAATTGTAACGTAATTTCCGAAGTTTTTTTTTCATTTGTATAATGTATCGCATCGTTATGATAGGAATTTTTAAATGTACAAACATATAGAGCCTGCAACTTTACTACATGTAATCATTTTCCGTACCTTTTCTCAGCAGTTTTCAACGAAGGACTGAGAAAATCAGAATTTCTACCAGTCATTGAAATGATAAATGTTCCACCAGTTATATCAAATTACAAATGAAAATTAACCAACTACCAACGCAGTCTCTATATTTCTTAAACGACGTATTTTTGGATATGAACAATTTTTGCCGCACGCTTTAATCATTGTTTTCATGTAACACCTTGAAACAATTTTTTACACTGTGGTGTAACTAATCCACGAAATAGGAATTAAAGAAACATTTAACCTTCATGATCTATCAGTTGATATATATTTTTCTGTTGATTCTGTATTCCTTTAGTATAAATCATATAAATGAGAGACACGTAGTTACGTATACGATTCTACGTAATTCGAAATACCACCACTTTCTGCCAAATCGCGATAAAACCTGAACTGAAAACTCCCTTACGATACATCCACCTATAGTTAGAGGCAAACTTCCCCGTCATAAATTTTTGAAATGTATCATGTTTTGCGTACAACACATTTCTGAGTAAAATTAGAGAATTTATGATTATATGGAAACATCCAAAGCATTACGTTTTCTCCCATTGAAAATCGGATCACGTGAAGGGGCGGGGCAAACAATACAATCATTCAATTAAACTTCTCACCTACGAATGTCATTTAATTGAAAGACAGTCTTGGTTGATTATAGTAAGGTTCAGGCACAATTTAATAACTACTAAGCGGACAAATACCATTTACAATTTGAAATTAAGTGATTATTAATGGAGAATGGTTCCTGTGTTTAGTAATAACCAAGAGTCTTGCCACAATAAAAAACAATGTTTACCTGGAAATTCGTTATTTTAGTACACTATATCAAGTCACTTGTCTGTTTGATTATTTGCTGATACCAAATAAAATTATGTATGTATATACATAAACTATTTGGAAACTATAACAGTTTCGGCATTTTTAAATAACTTCACACGACGAACTGAATAGCAGAAACTCTTTTAGGTGCTGGGTTAGAAGCCCCAGGTCTGTTTCATTAGCGGCAAAGTTTATTCACTAGTAGCTTTGCATTTGGTGCGAGACGATAGCACTTCGATAGGTTTTCCAAGAGAAATAACACAAGTAACATTGATCGTACCGCTAACTGTACTGCGGTGGCTTCTTCTTAATGCAAATTTTCCTCAGCAGTAGTAGAATTACCGGCGCAACAAATAACCAACGAGAAACAAGGTCGTATATCTTACCCTCAGGCACATTACCGTCGCTATGCCTCTACCAGCGGAACTTAAGGAAAAAAATATTTCCGTAAAAAAAGACAATTAACCGACCACACCGAAATCATTAAGGAAATTTAAGAGGCTGGTTGGGGACAGGGCGTGGAATGTGTGAGACGTAAAATTACCGAGGGAGATAGTGGGTTTCTAAGGGGTGTGAAAGTTAGCATTTTTCAGCGTCTTTTCGCAAGAGAAAGGCGGGAAGGAAAAGAAGAGACAAAAGGCAGAAAATAAACAAGACTGCGTCCGCCATTTGGTGACATAAATTACGCCAGAAACTTTGTTGTTTATAACTTCAGACGTGTAAAAGTAAGTGAGTCGAAAAATTGACCCATTAGAGGGACACTAATGAAAGGAGGAGAAAAAAAGGTTTGTTTTAAAAGAGGAATCTGTGAACTTTTCGTTGCAAAGGATTTACTGGTAAAAGTGTTGCACTCTGAGTAACAATATTATTCTACAAATCAGTATTTGGTTCTTCATAAAAGTGTTGTTTACATACTTTAAAATGTACACACTGAATATATAAATTTTACTCACTATTTTAGATACGTATGCATTTGAAGACCTCTTTCTCGCCGTGTTATTCATTTAAGCCCGTCAAAGTTTCTTGTCACACTTGGAACATTACATTTCTAGGATACTAGGAACATTTTAAACGTATTTAACGTTATGACTAAATGTCTCATGTAATTTCTCATTTGATACGCCGTCATTTCGATTATACGCTGGAATAATTTAAAACTTTTTGCTATGAATTAATTTACGTGAATTAGTGACATACAGATTCAAATTTCATATTTCAGTGTGTAATGGATAAAACAATGCATTTTAAATTAGTTTTTAATGTGAGCGAAAACTGTGTTTTTTTATCTATGCCGAGAATTTGCATCTGCCAACGCAGAAATACTGAAAACTGCAATGCACACTCGCCTCAAATGCGTTCAGGCGTCAGTTAAGACCACTGTAACAAACTGCACGAAAAACGTGGGTTGCTACCGTAAAGTAGTTCTGAAAATATACCATGTGCATGGCGAAAATATGCGAGTTTGAATTAAACTGCAACCGTGGATTCGCCGATGAAAACATGTTTGCGTAGAAGTATACAGCAATGTATACTGATATAGGCCGTTCACGATAAAGTGAGCACTGCATCAAGACTTCTTTCAGCTGTTTTGCAGCCATGAAAACTTATATACCACTAAAAACCAGTGTAAACATTTCAACACACTCAAAAGTTAACATATATTGGTCAAATAAAAAATATTTTTAATTATTTACAAGTTCTGCTGAATGCTCAGATTTTAGTTTACAGCCTATAATTTAACATGTACGCCCCATCCTTCCACGCGAGGACTCCGATGTAGGCTGCGACCTTAGTAAAACTGTTTCCCAGCTAAAAGTTAAAGAACAGTAGCAGCAAATGAAAACTAAATTTCTTTCGCAAATAAAATACCATAAGTTATTTATTGCTCAGTTTCAATATCAAAATTCAACTTGAAGTTAAGCTAGATTTTTGTCTGAATCACAAGAGTTCAGCTCAGTTTCAAGATCAAAATTCAACTTGAAGTTAAGCTAGATTTTTGTCTGAATCACAAGAGTTCAGCTCTGATAGGTTTCGGAGTGGCTCGGCATTGTTTTGAACTTGAGGAGCGGTTCCTTTTTATTTACGCGTTTATCATTCGCCCAGTTGCATGGAGAAGCAAGCAGAATAGCAAATTACACTTACCTAATTAACGTAGTATTCCAGTTTACAAAAGGTAGTAATTAACTTTGAAAGAAAAAGCGGCAGTCACTTGTATTACTAAACGACCGATTATTAACACGTTCGTGATAGATATTAATTAACACCCAATGTAGTGTTCCTTAACCAAATACAACTTTTACCGAAGCTAGCATAGGGTTTTATGTGGATAATAGAAATCAGTTACATATTTGGGATTCTTGAGTGAATAATAAGAAATCGGTTAAAACATCATTAGTTTGAGGTATCATAACAAACAAATATTTTAATTCCAGCATCGAGGTTATGATATAATTCCAACTTCACGTTATGTTCAGTGTGACAATATTCACAGCATTATCCTGCCTCAGGCCGGGTTACAGTGGATAATGGAAGGGCGAAATGAGGTTATGGTCGGCAGCTCTGCTCGAGATACACGCCCATCACCAGCCAACTAGAAGAATGGATGAGGTGAAATATAATGACGCCGGAGTAGCAACTGATTGGAAGGACGTGTGAAACAGCAAATCCCATACGGGAAAAACCCTGCCAAACGATAATGGTCACCACGTTTCTCATCTTGACGACTTCAACGGGAATCGAACCTGCATCAGCGTGGAGGTAGGCGGGAGGTCTAACCACCCTCAATGTTGAATGTTAGGGGGAGTGTTAAACAGTTTTATTGTATTTTCAGTTTTTGAGCCCTAACATTTACTCAAATTGTATTATCAAAATTTTCTCTTCAACAAAATTTATTCTCGGTAAACTGTTGACAAAAATAATAGCGGTTCATTAATTTGTCATGCAGTGTCATTGTGCATGAGAATCCTTGGAAGTTAACCTATAATTCTCTTGCAATTATTCTTCATGACAAATTAATGGTAGATTATTTTATTATTTATGCCAAGCAGTTTACCAAGAATATATCCTATGCTTTTTCGAAGAGAAATTTTTGAAAAAATAATTTGAATAAATGTTATGGCTCAAAAACTGAAAAAAAATTTAATTGTCTATATACTCCCCCTTAAACCTAAAATCTGAAATCACTCTGTTGGCTTTACAGACATATTAACTGAGAACATGTGAACTTAAGTCATGCTCCTATGTATCTACTTTTTGGAGAAAATTTATTTTTAAATCTAAACGAGAGCACGTGTAAAATATCTGTTTGGCAGTTTTCTTTTAAATTATTTACTCCATGTTTGTTGATTTTTTCAAGACAGTCAGTGTGGTTTCAGCTAACAATGTTACCAATGACATTTCTGTTAACTGGCTTATTAGTCAAAACCGAATAGTTTCTGATTTTTAAGAATTAGCTGTCATGACAAAAGTATTCCAAGCGAAACTGCCAAAAATATTTTTGATATTTGCTCCTCTTTAGGCTTAAAAGTAATTAAGTAATTATCGCAAAAACCATTTAAACAGGAGAGCATTGCATTAAATACTATTCATTTGCGAAAATCCCTCACACACAATGAGAAGTTTCAGTATAAAATATTATCAACCAATGTTCTACACATCGTTTGCAAGCCTGGGTGTGTGACAATACATAGGCCTGAACATTCGATTTCGTATTATGAAGGGTTAAATACTCTTGTCTGTAGGGAAAAGTCGACAGAGAATAAATTGGATGATGTTTCGAAATACAATTTACCGTACACAAAATAGGCAACTAAAATTTAAAACAAAAAGTGTACTGTCGTATACTTAACAGCTTGTGACTAATGATAAAGAAAGTGCACAATTTCATGACAAACAGCAAATACAAATGAAATAAATGTATTTTCATTAAGCAAATTCTAAAGAAAGAGTAAGTAAGATACAATGTTCGGCTTCAGTCTACTATACAGACATGTGTTTAAAAGTTTAGAATACACTCTTTAGTTCATAAGTTTCGCGTCAATATGTCCATTATATTTGGCTCAAAAGGAGTTTTGCGTCACTCGTATGTATTGCGCGCGCCTTTAAGGTGATTGGTTTATTGATTGGAATTTTATGTACAGTAAAGTGTGCGTTGCCTCGTATGTTGTGTCCAGTCGTTCCTTCTCTCATTAATTTGTTTTTTTCATACGCGTGTACCTAACTCCAGTTGATACAAAACATTTTTAACGCTGTATTTGATATTAAGAAACTCTGAAAGGGGGCATCTGAACAAAAAATATGTAGCAATAACAAACAGTGAAAAATCACAGCGAATTAATTTTTTTTAATGTGTGTGAATTCCGTAACGAAATTAGACGTTTTCCTTGCACGTGTAGCAAACACAAACATTATAATAAATTTAGAAAGTGCTTATGGAAGCATGTCACCATATCAGCTATAATACAGCATCAAGATTTGAGAAGTAGTCAATAATCGAGAAACGCTGAGTATGCCACTTTTTTTTAGATTTCTTTCTCTCACATCGTTAGCATGTCTCATAGTTAAGAGCCCACGATTTTTGTTGAAAAGCACTCTGCAACCGTTTGTTTCAATGCCTTACGTGCACATCTGCAGCTGTGCTTCATGGTTATTGGCAGAATGTGTTAATTCACAGGCGTGTCTCATCTGACTGTGGCAACAGGAACAAGGTTACTGCGGCACCACACGTCTGGGATTTGCGAGTAGAACCCGAGACGCTGAGAGTTAAAAACAGCCAATCGCTGACCATGAAGCACAAGTGCACATAAGTAGAGATCTGAAGAATTCGTTGGTGCACGGACCCGTAGACTAGCCTGCAAGAATATTTGTGAAAACGTGCAGACAGCATCTGTTAACTAGCTGCTCGCTGACACAGTGAAATGGGCCAGTATTAAGTTACATTGTTATTATTGGCTCATCGACTACAAGACGGTGTCAAATAAGTCAACGACCAACTGTGAAAGTAGCACGCACCTACAGTTGCTGGAATTATAGCGTGTGCCTGAAAGAAAACGCGAATTTTTTCAGGTCTCTACACATAAGTAGAGATGATGGTTAGAGATGATGGTTTATCGCGGGAAAACTTGGCTGTTTGCTGGGTTCCAACCACTTGTTCAGCTTATGAAAAAATTACTGGCTTTCACTTGTACGCGGGTTGTTACGCTATTTGACTGAGCCAATAAGAATATCGCTACTTTAATATTTGATGCCTGTTATTGGTCTGCAGGCAGCTACGTTGTGTCAGACACGTCACAAGAAACTACAGTGTTTTCAAGGGTATGTTGACACAAAATATTTTCGCTATATACCATCATCTCTACACATAAGGCATTGAAACAAATCGTTGCAGAATTGTTTTCAACAAAAATTGTGGGATCTACTCAGTCATAGTATATAACAGAACAACTCTGTTCAGTAGAGCCAGCCTCGTAGGGTAGTCGGTTGTGCGTTGGTCTAAGGTGCGAGAGGTCGTGAGTTCGAATCCTGGCCCGGGCATGGCTGTTGCTTTGTCCCTTTACTTCACCTCACCAACGTCGGCACTTACGACTTCATTGTTAAAGAACCGTAAAGCCCCTTTACCTCACCTCTGTCCGATCTAGATGGTGCAACAGTAACACAAAAGACTCGTATTCGGGAAGACCGGGTTCAAGCCCTGTCTTCGGCCAATCTTATTTCGATTTTCCTTGGTTTCTCAAAATCGCTCCAGCCGACTGCTGGGGTGGTTCCTTAAGGGTGTTCACATGACAAAAATTCGTAATTTTATATTTGCACGACATAGTGTTCGTTTTATAGACGTTACTTAATGTGACTACATTTTCCACATGTTACATTTTTCTAACTCTCATAGTTTTCCCATAGCGGCATGATAAATCAAAGTTTTCAAGTTACGGGAACATAGAAATAACAAAAATCAAGTGTCTTAATCAAATGAAATGATTTACTATGAAATGAGATATTATGGGGCATATGCTAAAAGATTTAAGAACACACACTGAGATTTCTTTGTACTTTTAAAAAAAAATCTGAAAATAACAAATTACTCCATTTGTGGCCATTTTTTAAAACTACAAAAGGACTTTGTTGTGTGATTTTAAATATTTTAGCATATTGCCCATCCTTATATCTCCGTCATTTCTGAGACTCTAACTCGCAGGTAGGCGGTGCCCTTAACAAAAGCAGTTGACGTCACTTTTTTCCTAATTCGTGTCATTTTATATAAACTGTAAAAATATTTTGTACTTTTGCAAAGAAAATCTTTGGAAACTCAGTTCCCAAAGGAATTTCTTGTAAAACTACAATGGTTATCCTTGTAATAAAATACAAAGTTTATGTTTGTAAAATTACTAGGAATAGCCTTGTAGTTGTACTTTCAATAAGGAAACAAATAAATTTAAATGCTCATTGTACTTCATAAATAACACTGAACTTGTTTATCAAATAACTTTCGAATAAAGGACGTTTACATGATATTCTTTTAAAAATAATAAACCTTAGGAGGTGTTAAGTATCGAACTACTCTCCCCGCACTTCGGTTTCAAATTCTTCGCACCTTACCCTTAAACCACTGCGACTTCAGGACTGTTTAGGCTTAGTTATTTATATACATTCAATGTACAGTTCAGTAATAACTATTTCTTTTAACGCTCGCAATTAATATAAACATTCACTTTATTCCAGAAAAATGCTTTCCAGAGTTTGTGATCTTCGCATACGTAATTTACAGCGAACGTACGATTTTGGTAGATTACGAATGTTTATAAGATTTTTTAAACAATCTTTTTAACATTAAAAACTAATCATTTTACAAGGAAAATTTTTCAAGATTTTCAAATGTTTGTGCAACTACAAATAAGTGCCTTGTCATATTTTACAAAAATTAATTACAGTGCAGGAACTTTCGGTATATCGGTACAAAGAATTCCTTTGTAGTATTACAAAGTTTACCATTGTAACTTTATAAACTAACGATTTCACATAGAGAAAATCTTTGTAATTTTACAAGGTTTTGAAAAGTACAATAAAAGTCATTTAAATTTTACAATTTTTTTTAGAGTGTAGTTGTGTGTAACCGCCTGTAACTACATAGCTGTCGACAAGACGTTATGCGCAGTAAAATATAAAAAAATAAACATATTATCGTAGCCTCAACGTACATGTAGCCGAACTGGCGTGCAGCCTCAATATTTAATGGTGGGAACACAATGGCGCGACAGAAGCAACGCGAACGCTGTGACGTGGAAAACAAATGATGCCCGCCAACCAGGGCCGAGTTTTCTGCGACGCCAATGCGACAGAAATGCCGTACATAACGCGAATTCCAAATAGAATGCATATAGGTAGAGACATGAACTTTTCGCGATTCGCGTCCGAATTTTTTATTTCAAAATGTTAGCAAATTTGGTAAGTTGGTGGTAAATTGCGTTTATGCTATTTCACGAGAAATGTTCGTTTATTATTATAAGCAAATCATAATATATTAAGCAGATGTGTAACTGTGACTTTATATACACACGCGGGAAAGCCTGTATCATACTACAATTAATCGAAAATTAATTAAATAATGTAAACCTTAGTGGCTGTCGTACGAGAGGTTAGTATGTAGTCACAAGGAAATATATATGTTTTTTTTGTCCCTCACGTTGCATCTGTCGCGCCATTGTGATTCCACCATAAGTAATTACCTCATTATTTTGTTGCGTATAATTTAAGATAAATAAGTGCTCTAGGTGTAAACGTACTTGTTTAGGAATGTATATTGCGATATTCACGTAACGTATGAAAAAGAACAACCCTTTTAGGCATTTTACTTTGCGATAATAGTAATGTATAAAAAATACCTTTATAAACTAATATTAGACTATTTAGGTAACATTCCTCACACGATTAGTATTTAAGAATATAATAATATAAGTTTTGCATGCTGTTTGCTAGCCTAAGCTTCCGAACACCTGTAAAATATATTTTCGCAGATGATTATGATGAAAGTTTTGACATAGTGATAAACCTTACAAACCTTGAATTTAATTTTTACGCTGCATTTTACCACACTTCAACTGGTAAAAGTTTCACAGTTGCCAGGAATGCATGGCTGTGTTTGGAGAAGGCACTGGAAATAGCTCCACTCTCTGTCAAAGTTAAGGTTACGTCCTGGATGTTTCACTGAGTTGTATATAGTTTATTATGGAAAACGGATTTACCCCACGTGTCTGAATGATATATTTTGTGAATTATGTATAGGAATATTCAAATGTCCGACAACTTAGTTCCTATTTTCAGTAGCAGTTTTTTATATTTATTCTGGGGGAGAGAAAAGAGCAAAAAAACGTTCCATGGGTTGAATTTTTATTACAGAAAACTTTGGAGTTGGCCGTTCTTCTTAACTTAATTTTGCAACTAATAAAATGTAGGTAGAAATGATTGTTTATCGTGGGAAAACTTGACTGTTTGCTCGATTTCAACAGACTTTCAACCTACCGGAAGATTACTGGCTTTAGCTTGTATTGGGAGCTGTTACCCTATTTGACTGAGCCAATGAAAATCCTGAAATTGTAATATTTGATGTCTGTTACTGGTCTGCAGACAGCTACGTTGTGTCAGAAGTTTATTACTGAATCATTTGTGTTGCAAGAAACTTCAGCGTTTTCAAAGATACACCAAAAACAGTATTGTAGGTACCATAATTCTTATTTCTGTTAAAATAGGGACAGCAGCACAGTTAGGTTGTCAATACTATCCAGATTGTTCCTAAAACAATCTCTTCTGTAGAAGTAACATTATATTATGTAAACTAAAAATTCATTTTACGCCTTGTACAGAACATATTGTTACTTCTATAAGACCGATTTAGTAGGCAACAATCCGTATTGCACTGGCAACCGAATAGGGCTGTTGTCCCTATTTTAACATAAATAAGAATTATAGTACATACAGCAATACTTTTCTTTCAGTGCATGTAGGCACAAAACATTTTCGCGATGTACCATCATCTGTAAATATAGGGTTTAGGCATCCAGCCAG
The DNA here is from genome assembly GCA_003012365.1 of Medauroidea extradentata. Lineage (NCBI taxonomy): Eukaryota > Metazoa > Arthropoda > Insecta > Phasmatodea > Phasmatidae > Medauroidea > Medauroidea extradentata. The sequence goes on from PNEQ01080594.1 coordinate 56,291, forward strand.
TTAATCTCATAACTAGGGACATGCAAAATTCGCGTTTATTATTTAGTGACAAAATAGACTCCACTGCCCTGTACATACTAAGAGCACAGTCTCTGATTTAATTGGCCACGGTTCTATATGTGATAATTATAAATGATTTTTTATCGCGGGAAAACTAGACTATCTGCTGGGTTTCAAAGTACGTTCAGCTTACAAAAAATTACTGGCTTTCACGTGTACGATGAGCTGTTGCCCTATTTGACTGAGCTAGTAAGAATATCGTTATTGTAGTAATTAAAGTCAGTTATTCGTGTGTAGACAGCTACATTGTGTCAGACGTATATCACTCAGTCATACATGTTGCAAGAAACTACAGTGGTTTCAAGGGTATGTTGGCACAAAACATTTTCGCGATATACCATCATCTCTAGCGACAATATTTACATGCGTAGCTACTCTACAGAACGTTCTCGTCACTTTATCGTAGAAACTAACATTGCTTATCAGTTGCGTCATACACGGGAGACCATGACATTGTCAGACGATAAATGGCGTCGAACAATCATATACAGGCACGGGTCTAGGCTTTTCTTCGCCCAGGACCAGAATTCTGATTTATTCCCTACCCCTCCTTTCTTTTCCCTTTTTCCTTCAGTCCAATAAACCCAACAGTAATAAACGTATCTAGCATACGTTGTTTTGCGCTCGCGTAAATAACAGTGTAAAATTTTAGTAGAAATACATGAAATCAGTACTTACTAGCTACCATTAGCAGTGTTTTAATTGTGCATTATAATTACAAATATTGTATTCATAACATTATATGGTGTTCACGGCTAATATGAATACAAAAATTCCAAACTAGTAAAAATCTAAATATTGGTAGATGGTGTATCTTTTTTACACTCATTTACATATCATTCTCAAGTAAAAACTTTCAACACCACCGGAGCACTCTCTAACCCGGTACACGGGACAGTCTGCCCTCCCTGCTCCCCTCCCCTCCTACGTCCGACCATGATCATGTATAGGTTTTTGCTACCAAATGATAACCAGAATTTTGAATTGTCTCTACTCATAACTATAGATGGTAAAAATCACGAGAATTTTTTCTACCAGTGTTATACTCCAAACCAGTGTAGCATCCTGCGGCTTGTAAGATTGGATGACAGTTATTTGGAACTGTTTAGCTGTTTACAAACGAATCACAGACGTTCAGTAATAGCGCACCAGAATAAGTGCTGGCCCAATCAAATAGTGACTCCCCAGTAACGACAGAAAAGTGTCATAAACTAATACATTACATTGAATACTAGCAAACAGTCAAAATCTACCGCGATATAACACCATCTCTACTCATAACGCGTCCAGGCGATGAAGCAATACATCAGTGAGTAGAATTAAGTTATAGTGCCCCTTATACTACACAGAGTTAAACCAGACAGCTCTGAACTAATAACATATCGAAGTGTGCGAAAAAAACCTAGCGGCGTGAGCTGGAACTACTGAATAAATTAATGTTAGTACTTCTCTATTAATATAAATGTTCCCTTGATACTCCGTTTGGCGTACTACTGTTTTTGTTTTGGTAACTTATTTTCGTTTCTGGAAACTGAAATTGATTACTAGTCGACACAGGTAAGTTTTTCTTTACTTTGTTACGTTGGCAGCATTAATTTGAATTTCATAAACTGTAGTGTACTGTTATCTGCTTGCTGGCTTCAGGCGGAAACTCAATTAGTGTCCTCTCAGATTTTTACAAACTCTCCGGTATTTGTTTAGTGTATATGGTGCACGCATTCTTCCAGGCCTGTGTTACGAAAAATAGCAACACGCAGGCGGTGCACTATGACGGGTGTAATACATAAATTAATACAAACATAACAGTTTTTTTCGACATTACTACATGCTTGTTCGACGTCTCCCGCTGGCCGATATTGTCGTGACTTGCCGCGGAGAATGCTTACACGGTAAGAGAGGCCAATCTCTGAAAAGACGTAACACACGTAAATGACAACACATGAAATTCGTGGCCAATTGAATCGCAGATTGTGCTCTGTTACGTATAGGAAAGTGAAGTTTAGTCTGCTACCAAATTATAACGCGAATTTTGCACGTCTCTAGCCATAGTGAGTGACTGTTACCGTGTTTCAGAAAAACCCGCAAAAAAAAAAAAACAAAAAAAAAAAACCAAGGAACAAAAGCCAGGAAGCTGTAGTTTACGTACATTAAACAAACAGGTAATTCCTGAAAGGTATTTAGTTATATTGTGACATGTGTGGTACCCTTAATATACATATCAACCGCACTTACACACAGTTAGTAACAACACGCTGAAGCTAATCATCAGTATTGTTCCAAAAAAAGGAAACGACTAAGAAATTAATAAATAAGGAAATTATACTCCTTGAAATACAATCAACATTTGATTATTTTTATTTTAACATCACATTTACATAAAGAAATAAATGACTATAATACTATTCTTAATTCCCCTACAAAATAGTCCGTGTTCAAAGTTAAATAGGTCAAGAGTCACTTCTTACAACCCAAGGTTCATAGAACTCCACGAACCCCCTTAATATTATAGTAGAAATCCGGAAATCAATAAATAATTTCTTTTTCACTGTGCCTGATCTTGGTTTGTTGCACCGTTGAATGTTAAATGGGGGTGTATGAGTTCACAAAAAGTTTTATTTGTTGGAGCGATAAATTAATAAAAAAAGATATCTCAACTTACAGTTTTTTTCCGGGACGTGGCCACGTCACTTACTCCCAACTATCTTTCCGCTACCGCAAAAATCCTTTTTGGTAGGTTGCACAGGGTAGGTTTCGTCACGCCGAAGTACAGGTCGGCGGGCACCGAAACTGACGATTAGCAGTCCACTCGGTGTCATCGCAGGCTCGCCTCACTAGGGCAATAAGCATTGATCCAGAGTAATTCTACGGCAGACGGGCGCAACGTCTCTTGCGACCACCCAAAGAGCCTAGCTCGACCATCGAGCACTCACACCACCACTCGTCGTGCATATCAGTCCGCAACTCGTTAGAGAATGAATTCCCCTCCCCACACTCAGCAGCTTGGTCGCCGATCCCCACCACCTTGCCTACAACCAAGCGCGTAAACAACTCCCAGGCATGAGTCGCGTCATCAGTTTGCCACTATACGGGATATGTGCCGATTCAGAAAATTTAACAAAAAAAAATGTACACAATGTAAATAAGTAAATAACTGAACCAAACTGACACAATGACAAGATTTAAGTACTCGGCGCCGAGTATCAAACAAATTTGAACAAAATAGCAATAAATAAAGAAAATACAGCCGAAACAAGAAAATTACAAAAAAAATGAAAAATCGGTCAAAAAGGTATTAAATACAATACATGTGACGAAATAATCGTCACAATATCCCAGAAGATAACACAAGGACAAAAAACAGATAAAAACAACTAAAATTAATTCCTAAGTGGAATATAGTCGAGTGGAGAAATACGACACAAAAAAAAAACACAAAAGAGAGATGAAAATATAAAATAAAATCCAACAAAAATGGGGTGTGTGAAAAAGGCACAAAATGGATGAACGACGACAACACAAACAACGCGAGACACGAATGTATATGAACACAGGCAAGACACAACACAGACTAAAACAGACGAAAAATTAGTGTGCTTCTCAAGACCGCAACAGTTGCGACGTTTCAAGAACTGGTATCTGTTCTTGTCAGGCACATGTGCAGACTGAGGAACTGCAGTCAGTCTGCTGATAATCACGCTGACCAAAATCTTTTCACTTCCGCCATGTTTGTTTTATCCTGTGGTATTCCACGTCATAGTTGTCTGTGTGATACAGACCAGCGTGACACAAGTTTATAAACTTCAGGGTCAAAACTAGGCCAACGGTAGTTGAAAAGTATGAGTTTTTTTTTTTTTTACGCAGAGAAAGAATTGTCGGAAACGCAGGACTACCCTACATCCATTTATTTTTAAACCACACATTTATCACAACGACTTGCATGGCAAAATAATTGTTTGTAGTGCCTCGCACGTCTAGTACTACCTACCGTTGACGCTAAGACAGTTTAAACACAAGCTCCTTGCATGCGCTAACTACTCCTTCTAGCCCTTGTCGTGTCAGAAATATTTATATATACGACGATTGTTTTCCTGTCTCAGATGCTTGCTCTGCTCAATCACTTCCGTGTGCCGTTATAATTTTGCCCCCAAAGTTTACTGAAACCCCGAAAACGTATTCTCAACTCCGTTTAAATTTTTAGTCGGTTAAACGAAAAATTTAATTACGATACACTTTTTACGAAAAAAGGAGATTTAGGTTTCAGGATCCCCCAGAAACCACAAACCAAGAGAGTATGTGCATACGACCAATTTTCGCGACATAATACGACGATGAATACATACTACGCTTAATGCATTCATAGTAAACATAGTAAATAAAGAATGTAATTTATACAACTTTCGTTGAAGTCTGGATTTCGATTTTAAAACTTGAATTAACAATTATAACATTTACCAGAAAGTTTTTTAAAAATATATCATGCAACTACAGCCATATTTTTACTAAATATAGGCCTATGACTTATTTATTTATGTTTTGTACATTAGACTACAATAATTCGAAATATCACTTATTAATTTTTAAAAGCTAACATTCCGACACATTTTAATATTACATTTTTTGTAAAAAGTTGCAAATTGACTATTTTTAAAATGATCTAATATAACTTTCCGTTGGTAAACATAGGTATAACTTCTTCGTGTAGGTATTTTAAGTAATTCTATGGGAATATTTGTCACACACAGTACTTGAACATAGTACCAATCTCAAAATGTAGACATCAGTTTACCTGAGAAGCAGAAATATTTTTTACTTTGTATAGTTCCTGTTTGATGTGTGAATACGTTTGACATGGTAGTTGGGCTTCCGGGACTATTGTGTAAGGTCGCACTTGGAGATAAGAAAGAGCTTGGTACTATATTTTGCTTTACACAAATGTATAGTTTCTCTTTCAATCAAACTACCATAATGTTTATTTCAAGATGATAAACATTCTCTAACACAGTCCTACATTATTGCAACGTCACTAATTTTATTATTTCCTACATGTGACGTCAGGTATTTTATAATTAATCGGTATTCTTTGCAGTTGTCAGAAAACATAATAAAGCATTACAATGTAAGAACGTGTCAATCAGCGTTGGAAATAAATAAAATGTTTCTAGTATAATTGCAAGAGGTTAACTGATGACGCATGGAGTATGTACGATAAAAGAATATTATTAAATTGTGGATCTAATTATTCAGTTGGGTTGTAGGGATATCAAGTTTCAATTTTGCAAAAGTAGATTTAAATTTTCTATTTGTAATATGAGTATGAGCATTATATTTTCATAATTGTCAGAAAGAATAACCAACTGAAAGAAATGTGTAGGTCTGTACCTATTTCACGCGTATCACAATATTTTATTTTAGATTTAAAACGCTCAAATGCCGATTTTATATTAAAAAAATTCAGTATTTTTGCTTTTTTAAAGGTGGATTGGGAAAAAGGGAGATGTTATGTGCAGAAAAACACAAAAAATGTTGCAAAACTTTTCGAGCTAGGATAAAGGTTTGATCTTACTAGGTTCACTTAAAGAAGGAATGATGTGCATTCTTCGGCACAGTTGATTTGGTGGTAAATGTTTCATTAAACGTCATTAAACACAAAAAGAAGAATTATCTAACGGATAATTTGTATAGCCATGCTAACTTTTGTCCACCAGAATTTAATTTTTTTTATATATATATATTCAGAGTTACGGATTATAACATCAGGAAAGCGTCATTTTGGATATTGTAGTTGAAATAAGTGTCAAATAATTCAAGGCCATTCGACAATAAACTATACGTAAGAAGAAAACTCGAACACCGTGAACACATCTCAAACATAAGTTTTAGCAGAAAAATTTGTATTTTCCTCCCTAGAGTTGCCTTTTTACGTTTCACACCTAGCAGTTGTGAAAATACGCTACACAAAATGATAAATGTTAATAATTTCTTAGCAACCACCCGTTTTCTCTGCACTTTGCGTTAGGCCTATTTCACGGGCGTTTTATAAACACATTTCCATACCAGAACGTATTCAGACCCCGGTGTGGTGCGGGGTAGAGGGTTGATGGGGGTGGTTGGACGACGATGCCGGGGGTCCCCATTATTCCGCATGTGGGCTAATGTCCGGCGCACGGTAAAAGGAGGGGTGATATGAGGGTTTGCAAGAGGTCAAAGGGCACGGTCGCCTCGGAAGGGGGTGAAAGGGGAAGAGGGGGTAATGTAAATGCCTCATTGTATTACCTGTTAGCGAGTGCCTACACACGGCGATGTGCCTCGCCGAGACCTGGGCGCGCGTGCCCGCGTATTTGCAATGAGAATATATTAATACTTGAAAACGCACCCGGGCAAAGTTCATTTGGGAAGGGGTGGAATGGAAACTGTATAAGGGAGGGGTAGTTTGCCGGAGAGGGGAAAGGGGTTGGCGAGGGGGAAGGGGCCGCGCCCACACGCGCGACGCGACGCCACTGCGCATGCGCCGTCATAACGGGGTACCACAGCGCAACACTGGGCCAAGCGCTCCTGCTGTAAAGTCGCCGGTGTGCGACGAATTATTAAGTTTTTACGCCTGACACCCTCGTGACATCCGCGGATACAGATTTACCGCGGTGAAGTGTCAAAGTAATTTTTTCTAATTTTTGGTTCATTGAAAGGCTTACTGGTGTCACGTTTTGCGCTGATATTACTCGTTTCTCTATGCCCTGTTTGTAAAGTCCACCGTGTTCCCACACTCTTATTTGCACATTGTGTTTCATATTCCCTTTACAATCCTTGCCCATGGGTTAGAGTACCAAACTTTCCCAATTACTCTACATACGGTTTGCTTTTCCCATTCCTGTTACATTCTCCACCTGTAGTCTAGCTTATGAGTACTATTACTGTGGATTCATCAAGTACATTTTGCCCCCTTGGGTTTCACGATTGTATATAACTAGAGCCCGGTAATTTTCGCGAAAAGAATTTTGCAGCACTTGGTTTCAGTGCCTTACGTGCGCACCTGCATCTTTGT
>PNEQ01080594.1:69259-105155 GCA_003012365.1 Medauroidea extradentata
TCTACATGTATAATATTGAAAAATAAAATTTTATTGTTGTAAAAAAATGTGTTCCAATACAAAATTACGTTCCCATTTTTTCTTCGATATAATACTCGCAATTCCGGTAACAACTTCACATTTTAAGCTAAGCCAAATACAAAAACAAGTCAAATCTTCCACCAAATTACTACTAGCGCTCGGCGACATGAAGGAGTCATATTTTATTCCTCAGTGTCAAGACCTCTACCTTCTTAGACCGTGGTTTCTACATACATCACCAAACAACTATAACTACTGACAAAAACTGAAGTGTTTGGTTGGATACATGTCATTGTGAGTTATCTGCGACTCAATAACTTTGTATACCCAACCATACACTTCAGTTAATCATAAACTCTAATTGCCAATTGCAAACATCATTCAAAAATTAACTATAATTACTGTCAGAGTAATGTTCGCTGCGAATATATATATGTATACATGAAGAAGATTGCATAAATAAACATGTTATTTAGCATAAAATATTGTTTTTCGACAACATACTCCCCCAACATTCGTCGCTGAATGTAAATGTTCCAAATGTTATATACAACAAGGCATTTAATAATTTTCAAAGTTTATAAGAAAGCATACAAACTTAAGTAAGAGCGGTAGACTATACGTCGCCTATTTCTTTGGTGCTTAATGTTTACTTTTTACGCTGAAACGCCTCTCTGTGATTGCGGCATACTTCCAAATATACGATGCAGCCTGAATTAGATTTAGCTGACACTAAACTGAAACTGAAACAGAAGAAATAAATAAGTAAACCGATATGTTCAATAAATAAACTAAGAATTTATTGGTTTGTGGATTGCTCATGTTTTCTTGACCGAACTTGTATTGTCTTTCAATACGAGTTGGATCAGCAAAATATGAGCAATCAATCGCGTATGTCCACATACCAATAAATTCTAACTGTAAACTCCCATTGCAACAAACATTAAAAAATATTAAGACTTTTCGAACACATTTCGACTACGCTACCAATAGGCTAGACGAACACATTAAAGAAATATTGTAAGCGGAATAAACTAAAATAAGATTCATTCTTTTAAAACCAATTCAAACACGATAAGTCATCAAAATCTGCCAACATGACTTTCTTCAGGAAAGTGGTAATTAATTGAAGTATCATGCTAGTGGTTCCTCATAACACTCTTATCTAAATGAGCGTGGTGGAGCAGTTGTAAAACACTCGCCTTGCATACGGGAGGAACCGGGTTCGATCCCTCGCTCTGGCCATCCTGTTTAGGTTTTCCAGGGTTTTCCGAAATCACTGCAGGTGATTGTTAGGATGGTTCTTTAAACAGGCCCTGGTTGACTCCTTCCTCCATTTCTCCCCTGTACCTCTACCAAGGCCTTGTGTTGTTCGAGGGCAAGTACAACCCAATAAGAAAAACAAATTAATAAAATAAATGGCAATGTCTAAGAACCTAAAAAATTCGCGTTTTCTTTCAGGTACAAGCAAGAATACCAGCAACAGTAATACGTTCGTGTAACTTTCACAGTTGTTCGTTAACTAATCTGACACCTCGTGTATGTCGCTGAGCCAGTAATATGTAGTTATAGAGACCTGCACAATTCGCATTATTATTTGGTAACGCGCAGCCTTCACTGTGCTGTACATATACAAACACGTTTCGTGTTTTTATAGGCAGCGTTGGTGTCATTTGACTGTTGCTGCCCTACATATTACTTGTTACTCTATTGGAGAACTTTTACTATTGGCCAGAAGATTTCTCCTGAACGCACCACGAAATTTTTGACTAATGATAGACGTGGTACGAGCGTACAATAGTTTGTAATGCAGCCTACTGTTAGAAAATAACGCGCATTTTGCAGATCCCTATATATTTATTTTAACTAAATGCAGGCCCATATCACCATGTCAGCGAGCAGTTAATGAGCGGATACTGTGTACCTGAGTGCACATATATATTCTTGGAGTCTAACCTACAATTCAGTGAATCCGCGAAATTTTCCTGTCTCTAGCAATACCTGATAAATAGAGACATGCAAATTAGCATTATTTTCTGCCAGAACACTAGTCTCTAAAGGGTATCGACTATGTTGTGGATTGCCGCAGACAACGCTTCTGTCCAAGAGTTCGTCGTAAACTACAAAAGCTCGTGACCAATAGCACATATTGTGCTCTGGTACATACAGGTCAGTGAAGTCTAGTCAGTCGCCAAATAATAACGCCAATATCTCTACTGATAAATTAACTGGGATGCAAATTTTAATATGTAATTTTCATGTTTATTCTGAACTAAGGTTCTTTCCTCAGCAAGGTTAAGATTGGATCGAAAGATAAATCTCACAAGCAGCAAATCCGTCGCTAACATTGAATCCTTAGTCACTATGCAATTTCCGCTGATAAACGTTCATTCAAGCACCACTCGTTGATAAAATCATAAACCCTAGGTTTACGACGGACTTCTTAATTAAAACCACGTAAAAGTTTGCCTTTGCAGCTTCTACCCGTAGCTCACTCAAAAAGTTTAAACACCTCGCTAGGTTCTCTAGCCTCGATGAGAAAATTTAAGAACTAACCAATCACAGAAGCGTACGAGTACGAAACAGTAACGTTTACATGCAATTTACAGGTGCGAAATTATCAGTACCTACTACATTTATCTGAAAACCTCGAGCTGTACTCGGTACACGACGTGCGCTCTGTCAGTAACTTGACAAACGTAAGACTGTTCATATATATATATATATATATATATATATATATATATATATATATGTGTGTGTGTGTGTGTATGGGTGTGTGTATGTTTGTGTGTACACAATGTTTTGTAGCGAATTTTTATCAGCTTCCAAAATTTGTGAATATTAAGTTAATGTCAATTATTTTCGGAAATTTTGATAATATACAAACAACATTTCTACGGGTCATATTACCATGTAAGTAAATGCCTCTCGGCGTCTACATTTGTCAAAGACTCTATTGCGTAATTTTTTTTTCGCATGGTGCACCTCAGAACATTTTTGGACGTCATTAAATGTTCTTGAATCATTGAAGATATTGCGGTTAAATGTTTGGCCCACGGGATTATTGGGAATTTCACAGCATGGCCAGTGTCGTAGCTAGAAATTTCATAAGACTTGGGTTGTACTAATAAAAAAATCACTCCCCGTGTTATAAGCTCGCAGATAATCGTTTGTATCAAATAAAATCTTGACACTACACATATTTCTGCATATCTTTGAGCACTTGTATTTTCAATAATAACACTAACGGGAAATAACAAGGGTGTTATTCTGTAGCTCAAAACATTTAATTTCACTCAATATTTTTTATTCGAATTGTTTATATAGTTTGTTATTTTGGGTAAGTAGCGAAAATAGTCAAATCGTTTCTTTGACATGCGCTTGTACGAAAACTGTGCAACCGTAAAATATTTTATTTATGAGAAATGACTTATAAATGTAATGTGAAATAGTTGGAGAGTGTTTGGCACAATTATAAATTTACGAAATTATTTTTGCGGGGTAGTCCTGATACTGAACAAGGAGAGCGTAGTAGTACCTTGTCTCGCCAGAACAGGATCTGTAAACTGTTCTCTTGTAATATATGCTAGGCAAGATCGTGTCATGTGCGCCAACGGCTACGTCAATTTGAACTTTTCATGTTATGAAATTTTTTCTCTAATAATTTCAGCGTAAAGTCATGTATATGCCTAAAACTGAGAATATCAAGTGAATTTGAAGCTGTATTCAAGAAAAGTATATCAGAGCCGAAACAGCTAGGAGAGTTGGAACTATTTCGGCAAACCAATTTGGGCACAGTTGTCTGTTCATTAAGAGAAAACGATTATAAATGAGTTTAATTAATTTCCTTAATAAAGTATGGGTCTTAGCAAAAGTACTTCTGTATATTATGTGAAGTTATTGAACCGTAAACTTTTTGTTGAACCTTGATTTTTCCCACCTACAATTCCCACCTGCAAAGAAATTAATTCAAACTTTCGGTTCTGATTTAAGGTCAACCATCACAAACTGATACTCTGGCGTACAATATTGCCCTTTCTAAGTTTTAGTATTTTTTCAAGAAATAAATAAGAGCACGATTCTATTGTGTTTAGTCTTAATCCAATTTTGCTCAAGAAATAATCTTTCTCTTACAAAATACTACTATTTACAATTGTAAATATGTATCTAACTGTCTGGACTTATGAGAATCTATGAGGAATAAATTACCCAAAGATGATGTCTTTAAAGCAAATTTTAGACGAAAAAACTTCTTACTTACAACTGTAAACAGGACAAAAGCGAAAATGACGAATTGGCTCAATTGTTGGCACGCAATTTGTGACGTGAATAAAATGGACTAGATGAGATCACATTTTTAGTCTAACACTAAACTATTAAATTATTTATTGGAAACAGGCTTCATTAAAAATATATTTTCTGACTTAACGTCTATTTTAGTAGGGTAATGGCTACATAACACATATGTCAACGATAATCTGTAAGTAATAATTTACTAATGTTTCTGTTAATCTTACAACCGTCATATTTATACTGAAAACTAAAGTTAAGTTTTCAGTTACCCGATTTGCTAATTGTCATGTTAGACATCTTATCGGGCGCAAAGCTTAAATATTGTTTTCTAGAAATATTCACATAATTTTTGCTTAGGATTTTTTTTAAGTTGTAATTTTGTGCCGTCTCCCAAAAGGCACGTTTCAGTCATACATAGGCTACACCTAACTAATTATATGGTAATGTTAGTATGTATTCCTAAGCTTATGCTTATGGTTTCATTGTTTAGTAAACGTTAACAAGAATTGAAATATATTTATTACGTAGTAAAGTTGCAATGCCTATTGTAAACAAATAATACGATGGTTGACAGATTCATTTCCAGCAGAAAATTTTGCAGTTGGTAAAATGAGCTTTTGCATTGCACATGATGTTACCTTATACATGTATGTAAACATGTATTTGCGATTATGACTTCTATTTTCGATATTATTAAAAAACAAATGCTCTCTTCTCCTCTCTCAACAAAACAAAGCAGAACAATAATAATATCTGGTACTAGGACTTTGAAGTTGTTCGTGCATAAACTTGATTGCTTTATACCGTAAGTGAAAAGGCACCACTGGAAGTATGTTTAAAATAATAAATTACCTGAGTGGCAACGCTTGTTTCATTCACTTTACTTTTTGACGTTGCTGTCGGCAAACACGTTTAATGGAGTGTAAATGATGAACGAACGGAACAAAGTCTTTGAAACAAAAACGAGAATAAAGAACTGGCCATTATCATATTGGCGCCTAGGAAATCGGACGTGTGTAGCATTTACAATATTCACAAAATATTTGTTTCACTGTTTTGTGTTTTTATGTTTCCTTTTATTTCATGCATATGTGTTTATATATAGGCTACACACAGAGACATGAATCGGTAAGGAGTGTGTTTATTTCACGAGGTGACACCTTATGAAAAAGTAAGTCGAACAAGTGTTGTTATTTTTTTATTCGTAAATTGAATGTCGTAGTAATAAAAATTACTTTTTTTGAACAAATCTAAAAACTACGTGGTCGTTCATAATTTTGACAGTGATTAGAGTGCCACAGCTTAGTATAAATTTGTATTTTATTTTATATTTAAAGAAGTTAAATTTGTCGATTTTCAAGGAGCATTACTTTCGCTATAATTAATTTTACTACGCATACATACGCACAAAATTCATTAAAAATCCAACGTGCTATTTTTGAAACTGTTTTTATTTTTAAGTAGTAAGTTCTTTTTCAGTATGATTAGCGTAGAGAATAAAGTAGCTCATGGTTGGCAACTTTATTTGTGTAGTATATTTAGCAGGATCACAGCACCTTGGTACCGGAATGTCCCTGGTAGTTGTGTGTGTTGCCGCGTGGAGCGTCAGGGACGCTGGTGACGGTAGGGGTTAGGAGGGGAGGGTATCGAGTAACGGATTGCAGCCCTCGGGAATCTGACAGCCCGGCTATTGCTGAAGGGCGCCGGAGGGCGGCGGAGGTGCGACGGACTGATTCCCTTAAATCCATGCCAGCGTAATTACTAAATGGTCACTGATCCCTCAGACACAGTGGAGCAGCCTCTGCGAGTGGCCTTACTCGTGACTCGTGACCCTTGCAGGCACTCCGTGTCCAACACGGCGCCGCCGGCCTTGTACTTTGCCGTGGAGCTTACGAGCACGCGAGCTTGCTAAGCAAAGCCCTAGCAGTGCGCTGCGAGCTTCGCTCTTTGAATTATTTACATCACAAATCCTTCTGGCGGAATCACAATGAAATGCCACAGGCGTTAAAGCGTTATTGAAGTGCTGAGAGACATATTTTGTTTTGTTTTTTAAAGCGAATATCAGCCACGCGTTACATATTTGGTTGTTCCGTGAAGGACTTTTCTTGAGAAATCATTTTGAACCGGCTTTTCTAATGTTAGGCCCTTGCACTGTTTTTTAGCTTACGGAATTTGGCATTATTTTGGAGTTAACATTATTTAAAGGTCAAAGGTCTCTAATTACTAAATGTTTCTAATAATAATTTAGGTCATTAGCGGGAGAAGATGTAGTATAATCGTGATATATATTTGTACAAAGTTGTTTATACTTTGTACGCGAATTTTTTCAAGTAAAACGTTCATAATTCTGGCTTGTTATCGACTAAAAGAGATATAATATGTATAGCATAGTACAAACAGTTTTAAGCAGATATGTGTCCCGGTTTTACGATATCAATTCCCGTTTGAAATTTAACAAAACTATTTGAAAAAAATTTCCAAAACCCGCTAAGTCCGAAAACTTTAATTTTTCAGGAAACGTGAAAAACGTCTCATTTTTTGCTCTTAAAGTAACACAGCAAGGAAAATATTCTACTTATGTGACTACCTAGATGTCAGCGATATAACTCTCCTCAGTTACATACCTGTGTAGTCCTTATAATTAAATTAAATATGTTGGACTTAGCAGGATTTGTAACTGTTACATGGACTTAATGGTGTTTGGAACGGCTGTCCTACAATATGGTGGACTATGAAAGACAATGAGTCTGCAAACATCTGTCATTGTATTTTGTGAACACATTTTTTAATGAAGACAGAGTTTTAAATAAAGAGTAGTATATACACAATTACACTCACTAAGTACTGTTTCATACATGTCCAAATCTTTATTTATTTTCAGACTGAGAAAACTTCATTTTCGTCCAATGGAATGTCACCACACTCAAAATCTTCCTGAGGCACATTCTCTTGTGACAACAGAGAACCTTGAGTTTCAAACAGTTTAGTGTTAAACACGAGTTATCCAACTTGTCCCAGTTTTCACAAAAATTATTCCGAAGCAGGGGCATGATATTTTGCAATTTTTTCTGCTGTTACAATAACACCTTTAGATATAACAGCAGGAGTTGTTTGAGACAACGACTTTCCTCATTTACAAATACTTTTAGCAGCCCCCACGTCAACATTGTAGTTATATTCTCGTTGAATTCTAATGGCTCCCTTATCAGTCGTACTTATCACAATTCGATTGCTTGGAGCTTCAAGTGCCAGTTGTCTGGTCTTTACCTGTCTCTGACACAGCAAACTTCCAGACATACACAGTTACATCCACTCCCAACTTAAACACAGTCCCAACTTCACTGAAGATATCTTCATACTCTTGAGGATTCAAGATCGTTGCCTTATATTTCACTTTCTTCTCAATTCTTCCGAATATTCTGTCCGGTGGGATGTGGGAGTGTCCTACTATAGGGAACAGAAAAATGACTGATTTTACTTATTGTGGGGCATCATTTTGTAGCCATGTGCAAGCCGTTCCTACCATAATTTGTTTTTAATTATGGTCTCCACTCCCACCTGCCACAAATTTAAGGGTGTGGATGCCTGTAAAGTTACCATTACATATCTTGTGGTATACTGCAGATGAAATCTGACATGGACCTTTGGCATACTCATTTTCTAGCCATATAACAATATGTGTTGCCTTTATTATGTCGATAAATGGACAGACCTTCGCAAACTGTAAAATTATAACAATGCAGATGTCGTAAGTAGTAAGACGACTGGTCAGGAAGCTTTGGTAATGTAATTTTTTTTATAGTCAAAACTTAGCATTTTCATCTCTTAAGCAACATACTGCAAATTGTTATAAAAGGCATTTTCTTTCCGTTTGTGAACCGAAAGCTCTGTCTGAGCCTACCTTTCGTTTCGTTATCAGGTCTCCATTTCAGAGTTCTTCGTGCAGTAAGCAAAATGAGCAAACTTCACTAGCTGAAGAGCCGAAGAAAATGTCGTAATTCTTATCAAAAATGTTACGAAAGAATTCATACTTTACTTGTAGGTCTTGAGCAACTTTCTCGTTGTACATTCCATGAAATTTAGCTATACTGAAATTTCTAGCCAGATACTGCCTGTGAACATTTTTACCCCTACAGTAATGTTTCTCTACAGTGCGAAGAGATTCAATAAAGGTCTTAACTTCAGCTCTCTTGTGTAGGTAAAATCTGGACCTTGTATCCCCTCCCCTTTTCTCATAAAGGTGTGCAGCTAGTCTCAAAAAATTGTTTACATAAATTGTGAACTCGGTCTCTGGAAACTCCTAGTGATTCAGTGAAGGTCTTTTTGCAAACTTGCACCCTCGAAACTACACCATTACGCTGCTTGTTTATGAAGTATTTGACATTCACTTGTCTCTGATTTTCCGTGTTGCGAGGCCTACGACGGCGTGAAGTTCCTACTGTCACATGTTTGACATTAAAATCATTTTGCCCTTGTCTATTTCGTTTGTTGTAAAAGTTTTGATTCATCTTACGGATGTCTTGCATGCACAGTTACGAACACTTTAAGTCTCCTTTGTGATTGCAAGTTGACATCTTAAGTAAGGCCTTGCAGTAATACCTGGAACAAAATCCACAAACGTGTTAAGTCCAGAGGTAGCATACTTATTATACAAACCTATGTCTGTGATGTTAGTTTGCTACTGGTTTGCATAAAATTGTGATTCTAATCTCATTCTCTTGGCCACAGATTTTCCCCAATATCCAGGACTTATCGTTTATCCTAGCTGTTCGTTTTGGTGCAGATTATATTCGACTGATTTCTTCAACACCCCCTTCTGTCTCCATATTTAAATACTATTAACTCTCTATATAAGTTTAATAATGCTGAAAAGCTACTGGGCAAAAACGTGACTGGAAATATCAACAATAATTTACTTCCAGAAATAAACAAACCAACTTACTAGTGTACCAACATAACATAAATAAGTTTTAATTCATCTTGCAAAATTCAACAATAATAAACGCACAATAACATTTACAAACACTCAGAGAATAATGTTCCTCCTCATTTCAGAACTTGTTTGCGTTTGTTTCTGTAGTTGTGTAACTGTACTACAGGATCTTGTACTTAACAGGATTTTGTTCTGTGTTATTTCATGGACTTAACACAGTTTGAAACTACTGTTATCTGGAACTGTATACTGTTTGCAATGACCATTTTCTCCTAGAAATAATGCATTATGAATCTGTATCAAGCGCTACACATGTCCATATGGATAATGGCCGTGTTTCTAACACATTTTAAAAACATATGGTTAGTTATCGACTTAAAGAGCTATAATATGCGCAACGTACAAACCGATTTAAAGACATACGTGTCCCGGTATTACGGTATCAATTTGCGTTTCAAACTTAACAATAATATTAAAATAAAACTGCATTAATAAGGACCGTTGCCCTAAAAATATCAAGCTTCCGACTGGCTTTTACTTCGTCCTTCAGAGTGCGTGGTAGATAAATAAACGCTGAAAACATCAGTTGATTTCTACGCTTTTTTCGAAGCCAATATGGATAAAATACTAAATGACAATCCTCGATAATGGTATTTGCTAACTTTATGAGTAAATATATCCAAAATTAGTACTAATTCGTTACGTGTGATCTCTTGCGTCGCAGTTAAATGCACGAGGTTCCGGCGTCAGAGGTTGTGCCTCAGAAGTTCGTAACACTGGAAACAATTTTGTTTAAAACGTTCGCTAGAACTATTGTCTAGTATTGCTATTGTTAAATTTTCGCAAATTGGCTTCAAGAAACCTACAGTTATAGATTACTGCTTTTAGCGTTGAATTGTGTACCACGCCCTCTTAAGTTAATCTAACGAGAACTTGTCGAGACAAAGTGCAAAAACCAAAACACACAATGTTCAAAGACTTTATCACAATATGGTTTAATATTTACTGTTCACCAAAGTGTTATCGATAGTGAATGCGCGTAGAGATTGATTACGCTCTGAGGAATTTTTACTGCAAAATATTTTACCAACTTCTCCTGTCATGTATCTGGCGAATACTAAAGTGTACAGCTTTTACGTATGGAAACGTGAAATGTTAGTGTTGAATAATAACAATAGGTTCAAAGTCTGCTATTATTTATGATAAAACAAGCTGTTCTTAAGTTCGAATTATAGATGCAAATGACAGTTTTGAGTAAATCTTCTGCTACCAGAAACATAATAAAGTATTACGTATGAAAAAAATTATGTTTAAAAAACAGCCTTCAGCTGTTGGCAAAAAAATTCCAAAGGTTTCCCGTAACGTCACTTAAAGCGTTTTGACGCTTCAGTGCTATCAACCATCGTCCGATAAATAATTTTAAGCCACATTAAATTGTTTCGATATAAATGTCAATTGACATTCAGTAATTTTTCTGTTGTGAAATATTGTTCCGAAAGGACATCATCTATTTTAGTCCTAAGTAATATTTTTACCCTATAATTATTTATGAATCAAATTTATATAATTTTGTTAGTAAGTAAATCTGATTTGTGATGAAAAGTAAATCAAGCACAAGTAATGATTCACTATAATGGATAATACGTCTTTACTACTTAACTCTTTGTTCGTCTTCTGTTTCTAAGAAAAGTTTCCAATAATTAATCAATTTTGATGTAGTTAGAACATTAGGCTATTCAGAAAACTTTCTATGATTTTTCTTTAAAACATTGTTCTATATACGATACAGAATGTAGCAGTAAAATAAAGAACATTTACATTTAAATATCACAACTAAGTGGTGGAAACACTTTACACTTCACACTCACATTTACTCTTTCATGTCATAGGTTTTCTTAGGCCAGTGATGAAAGTGAAAACTTAGCTTGAAAACTTTTGTACTCGCCACATTACGATTAGCTACGTAATTAATTTCAAAACCTCGAAGAGCATTCTATGTTCTTTTTCTTTCTAAACATCAGGCTTGCGACCATATAGGATGTGTTAAAGATTGCTACTTCCACGATGCAAAACTAAGCAAATTATAGTTATTATTGTTATATTTTAGTACAAATGTAATTTATCCCGCAATGATTTGCAATGTAAATTAATTTTAAATCTCAAGTTTGAATTCAGAGCGAAATTATTTTCAAACAGATTTTCAGTTTCTAATTTCAAAATGCTCTTTTTAAATATTTTTAACATTATTTTCATAAATCAATTTTAATTTTTCATGTGACCACCAGAAAGTTCAAACGCTAACTCAAAATGAGAAAAAATCTCTTAAATTGTACAAAAATAACTTGCAATAGAAAGTGAAATGAAGAGATTTTGGTGAGCAAGTAAAAGCAAAGATGGTTATTTGAGGTGAATATAATATTACACCAGAATATGGAATAACGGAAGATCATCGAGATAAAACCACTCAGTAACAATATCGCTTGTCATATAACTGAAAAGTGTAATTAAAATTATTAAAATAAAATTATTAAATTCTATACGATTTTTTAACTGAATTTCCTTTGCTACGTATTAAATTATAACAAGTACTTTCGGTGTCACGTTTTACGAAGATACGTACAATTTTATTTCAAACGACTTAGTCCTACAAATATAGCAAAACATACCTGTTTCATTTAAGTCACTTAGTGATAACACACGAACGTGTATGTAATAAAAATACATTACTTACTTTTATTATGAAGGTTTTCTTTCGTATCATTTAATTAGCTTTCTGTGTTTTTAAAAAGAATTATGGCCCACGACATATAAATTTGTCATTTTCAGTCAGTGAAATGAATTTCGCATTTGTATGATTAAATAAGTTTCTTCTCAAACAATAAGGCATGATGTTTACGTGTTTCAGAGACAACAACCACGATTTTATATAATCTTAGTCTTTACCAAGCATGAAATGTAATAGGAATGCGTTGCTACCTGACATAATTAATAATAATGGGTGTGTTTTACATCCCTTCCTTTGCTTAACTGAACACACAGGGATGTGTTTGCTGTGAGCTAAGCTTTCTCCACACAAAGCCCCAGTAAGAAAACTTTCACTCGCAATACTAGTACCGCTCTTCCACCAAAAGCCCGAATGCCGTTCACCAGCACAGAATAATAGCCCCTTTGCCCTGTGTTCGGCCGTATAGCGGCGCATGATACGTGTGTACACGTGTACGTGTGTGCGAGCGTGTGTGTGTGTGAACGCTGCCTTCGCCGGAGGCGTCGGCAAACACAAACAGGACCCTCTGACCAGCCACCCTCCAACGCAGTCCTCCCACCCCTCTTTGCAGCCCCCTAACACACCACGCAACCATCAAACCACCACCCTTTCACACACGCACCAACCCATTTTCGCCCGCGGACAAACCAGGCCAAGCATTTCGACGGTGGTAATTAAGAAGTTGCCGAGTAAAAAGTTTTGATTAAAATTTGTTATGTTTAACAGAACAGGGATTGCTGGCGCGCGTGGGCTCGAAAATTGCTCACGTTAAAGTTGTATCGTGTTTGAAGAGAATCAGATTTTCGCCAGGTATTTTGCGTGGTGTTCAAAGAAAGGGAAATAAAAAAAAATATTTCTCGACCACATAATATATTGTAATTGGGTGCCAGGTTATTTGTGAATGCTAACTTTACCATGCGATTCTATGGTTTCAAATAACTAAAAAATTCCTTTGATTTGATCTGTATTTTTCCAGAAAGAAAGGCATGGACGGTCCGAAAACCATCGAAGAAAATTTATGCTATATCCACAGGAAGACAGGTGACATGTCTACACTGATGTAATAATTTACGAGTTAGCTGTAAGAGGGAAATTAAGGTGGAGCAGATCTCAGTTGTGTCGAATATAGAATTTATAGACAGATTGTAAAATTTTAACAAAATTTAAAGTATACATATACTTCAATAAACTATAGTATACTTATCTTACTATCAAATAAATGATGCAATTTGTAACGAATCGCGCACTTTTTTATTAAAGCTGTACCTATATAACTGGGCATGTTGAAGAGAGAAATAGTGTTTCAAATAAACGTTAAACAATATCGATTACAAACTCCAATGCTATACACAGAACATCGAATTCTAGCAAAGAGTCATCATGTCCCGCGATTTTCCAGTCTCTCTAGTCACATAGTACACGCTCTGTGAGAACTGGGGCATGGAAAACCATGATCATGACTTCAACAGAATTTTCGTGGTTTGCTTAACGGTATTACGGTTTTACGTGTCACAGAAAAGAGTTTTTTAGTCAGCATCTGAGCTGCAATTTACGTAAGAAATTTAACGTTTATAACACAAAACTTTACTTTCTCCGTTCGCCAAAAGCCTCGCGGTCATATTTTGAATTATCGAACAGAATGGTAGGCTACATGAAAATTTGGAACATTTGCTGTGATTTTCTGATACTGTGCATAGGTGATACTATAATAAACTCAGGAACGGTTAAATTTCGTAATTATAACATTTTACTTCCTAATACACTCGCACACATTGGATCATGCATGAAATGTCGCATCCTGTCAAATACTCCCACATAATCCATAGTCATAGAGGATACAAATGAGGGCATCAGCATACCTGTACCCACAAAATCATTAATTATCTAACAACACCAATTTTACTACTGGTTACCTTGCAACACATTGCACTTAAACTGCCATAGCCTTTATAACCGAAAAATAAGGATTTCCGGATCTACGTTTATGCAGACATTTTTATCTTGTTTTAGTGTAACGAACTCGCCCTTCAAGTTTGTAAAAGTATTTCTGAAACATCGTGTATGTATAAATTAAGGATGTATTTAAATTCACATACAATTAAGTTTACATTTCTATGCACTTAAAAGCAAAAATTACGTTTAAAATGTTTAACTACAGACTATAACATCAACCTTATCTCCAATCTAGAAGTGAGTTTGCCGCACTAAAGAGTGAAATTTTTGGATAGCTGGTAAATTTAATTATTTTCGTTAGATTATGAATTAGCTTATATGCAGTTCAGAATTTAGTGAGCACTCAAAAAAGCCCTGCTAAATGTATATTTTAAATAAATTCTTATCTTTCCGCGTGTAACGTCTACCGACTGAAAATGTTCAACCTCTCTGGACACGTCACTTAGAGTTTACGCGTTTGTGCAATCGGTAGGTACGTATATCGTGTGATAAAATAATGCAATGTATTATATTAAATACAAATACGTCAAATCCAGTTTAATTAATTTAAATAGGAAAATACACGGAATTGCATACGCCAAACCGTTGCCAACCATGCCAGTAGTAAGGCAACTATTGTTAATGTAGAGTTATATGCACTAGTAGCTAGTGATTTTTTTTTCAAAGGTTAAATCTTCAGTGCTCACTTGATCCCGAACGACCTAAAGTAAATGAGCAAATGAAGGTAACATGGTGTTAGAAACGTGTAAAACGTCAGAAGCCAAGTTGTGTACACAATGGCCGACAAAAAAACTATGCCAAAAAAATACACTCGTTCGTGAGATAAGACTATTATAAATATATTATTCTGTAGACTTCTGACTTCATAAACCACATATTGAATGAATTTTAACTCACGTTTAATATTTTTAAATATCATTGGTCTAACTTACATATATTATGTATAATACGTAAATATGAACATTGCATCACTGTTCATAATATAAGTTACTTAAAACCTCTTCTTTACCCCTAAAAAACCTACACAGGAAATTCTGACAATCATAAAACCGATATGGCCAATAAATATGACAGTATTAGTAAATTTCTCACGTGTAACGGAGTCAGCAAAATACCACGCAAAGCAATTGTTTCTAGAAACTGAAAACGAAACATAAATGTAATATAAACTTCAAGTATGCGTTACTTTTTGCTGGTAGTGACATACAATGCATTTCAGTATTATAAATATCCAAAGAGTAACATATACATGAAATTTCGATTTTAATGTGGCTCTGCCTTCCAAAATAGTGGATGAAAATAGAATTTTGTAAATAAGTAAATGCAGATATTTTGTACTTTCAGCGTATACAGTATGTCCCATAAGTCCGGTCTCGTAGGGTAAATATAAATGGGTTAAATACGGAACGTTGTAGTAGAGATGCAGTGTGATAATGTACGACTGCGGCAGTGTGTTCACCTCCAAGTGCCATTACAAAAGAAAATAATTTAATTTATGGCCATGAATAGCTTTACACATGCGGAATCCGGCTTGTCCTATGAGACCGGGTTAATGGGACATCATGTATACTTCGCTTTGATACTGTTAAATGAGTCTAGAACTGTGGCGGCTCGTGGGTTGTTGGCAGGGAGGGCACAAGTTGCTTAGAACTGTACAATCGTGTGAACGCGCTGCCGTAAACTAATGCCCATGAATTATCTACTGGCTACTAATTGTGTTGTGAGCAGTCAGTAATATGCGGCACCTACATACCAACGTGTCAGTGGCTGTAGCGTCAACTAGCGCCAGGTCAGGTTGAACGCCAAAATGTATACTTCATAATCACGCGTGTGATTAGCTGGCGGCTGTCACGAAACGCATTTGACTACCGCAAGCCAGTAGTAAACAAGGAAATAATTCCTAGAACTGTCGCGTGCTATTCGCTTGTAAGGTTATAAGCCAATGAATAATCGACTGTGTCCAGTGCGTGTACAGGACTGAGAAATCTACGCTACTGCCAGATGAATCCGCGAAATTGACGTACCTCTACCCATGAACCGCCACTGGTCTAGAACTTGGCCCATGTTATGAGAAGAAAACATTTGAAATGACCACCACTTAAAATTAAACACGTTGCAGGGGGTTGTTAATAAGCATTTTAAATAGGCCTATGCTGAATTTTCCGTAAGGTTTTTAAGTATTCAACCGTTTTGAGTGGTGCGCTCACATACACAACACCTCATCTATCTTATTACATGATCTTATAAGGGTAAACCTACCTTACGTCGTGATACTAAGGCTTCGAATTTCTTTATCAGAAATACGTTAAACATTTTAATTGTGATCTTATATGTGATACATTGGTCATTTATTGCTGAAACTACACATGCCTGCTCTCTGTTGGTAACCTAGTGAACTCGGCGAGCATGTCCTTCTTATATTGTGAAGCCCACAAAGTGATATATCAGAATACTAAGGTATGAGATATAAAAGTGTTTGTTGCAATGGGTGTTTACAATTAGAATTTATTGGTTTGTGGACATACGCCATTGCTCATGTTTTGTTGACCGAACTTGTATTGAAAGAACAAGTGACAAAATTAAAAAAACGCACAAAAAACGGCACAGAAAACATTAAAAATATATTCTAGAGGAATTCCGTCAATTTTTTTTCCCAATACAAGTTCGGTCAACAAAACATTAGCAATGTCGTATGTCCACAAACCAATAAATTCTGAATTTAAGGTACACCAAGGCATATGGTCGGTTTTCCTTATACTCTTGCAAAAAGTTGTACATACACGCGGACCGTAACAAAGGCAAGAATGAGATTTAATAAACCTATAATATATACTGAAAAACGGATTTCATTTTATACAGAAAAAGTTAAAAACAATTTATTTAAAAATTGAAAAAGAAAAATGTCAAGCTGTTACATCTACGTTTATAAATTTTGCAATGCAAATGCCGAAAACGTAAGCTTATTACGTGATTTGGGAAATATGTTCTACATGAAAAAATTCATCAATAAGGTAGAGAAACATTTTAAACAGAGTGGGTTGTTACAAATGTGATTAACAGGGTTTCTAACATATAGTAGGTCTCGCTTAAGCCTACACACATGCATTTGTAAAAATTAAAATGTTATGTTTTTCGTGTGGAAGTGTACAAACATTTATTGTAGATGGTTTACTGCTACTAAATTTTTTGTGTGGCTGATTGGAATTATTTAATTTGCGCATGATGCTATACGCCTCGTTGGGTTTGAAATTTATCTATTTCACATTCGGAATTGGTTTTTAGATTTTATAAAAACAAGTCTTCTGGAGCATAAAACGCAACAATACATCATTTAATTTCAGAAAGAGTTTGAATTCTGCGAAAATATATGTGTGTGTTGTTTCGACTTTTAAAACTTATCCTAACATTGCTAATTGAAAATATTATGTCGGTTTTTTTTTTAAATGATAACTGTAATACATTTCCAGGAAAAAACAGCCTGCAAGTACATTGCCAAGACTTTGAAACGAGCGAAACTATCGGCGCTAACAGATATTCAATAGAAGTGGCTGTTCGCTAGCATGCGTCAGCACTTCTGCTACCCAATATTAAGACGTTCGTCGTAGCTGAAGTGTTTCAAGGCACACCGCAAAAAAAATCTTATGTATTCAGTATGGACTGACTTCACAATGTCCAGTAAAATGACGATGGAGGAAAGCGCTGATTGGATTTAACATGCTGCAATCCTTCATGAATCAGGAATTATTATCGCAGTCAATTCGTCGGAGACTTCTAAAGACAGTGCTGTATGTTATTAAGTATCATTCATAATCGGTTTGCAGGCAATACACTGTTAAAAATTTCTGTAAATTCACGGAAATATTTACAGAAAAGTACTGTAATTTTACGGAAGTGGCTTCTGTAATATTTTGTTTACGGAAATTTGTCCGTATTGCCAGTTTACGGATGTTTGACTGTAACTTTCCATAAATTCATGAAAATATGTTTCTACAATTTGAAGCGTATTTTACTGTTTTTCTTAAAAAAAATGGTTTTAATAATCACTATGAATCCTGGATGTCAAATACAAAAAAATTGTGTCTTATAAAGTTGATATCTTACCACTGCATGGAACTCATTTACTCATAAATTGCCACTGTGGTTCAATGGTTGCCGACCCCCCGTAGCTCAGTTGGTTGAGCGACCGACTTGGATACGACGGGTTCTGGATTCGGTTCCCAGGCCTGGCTGGGTGTAAAATTTGTGTTTGTCCGTTAGCGTCTTTTCAATTGTCAGAGTCACCAAATACTGTCACAACTGGGGAATTATCAAATACTAAAACTGTAAAGGGGGGATGTTTGGCTCGTAGGCGATGTTGCGACCTCGCCAAGGAGCCTAACATAAAAAAAAATGGTTAGAGCTTCTGCCTGGCGATTATAAGGTTGTGGGTTCGAATCCCAGCAACTTTATAAAAAAAATTTCAGGTTAGTAAATAGTGTGTCAGAATCTCCATAACACATAGCTAATAAGAAAATGTATTTCTAAAAAATGGAGTGCTAGTAGATTACAGAAATTTAAATTATTTTTGAGGAAAACTGATTGTCCGTTACTTTACGGAGGGTTCCGTTATCAATAAAAACTGAGTGTCCGTTACTTTACGAAGATTTCTGGATAATTTTTTGCCAGTACTTTTCCGTAATTTCACGGAAATTTTTTCTAACAGTGTAGAAGATCCAAGACGGAGAAAATTAATTACACTTTCACAGTGGTTCCAAACTGTAAACAATTTCTGTAAGTTTATCTTCCCGCCAAGTTGGATGTTTTAAGGGAGTGAAAGTGTTTTGCACCCCAGACAGGGAAAGAAAATTAACCAGAAGTCGATAAAAAAAATCTCTTTAGCTCGTAGGTGACCATCACTTTTGACGTAACTAAGGTACTTTCATACAACGAAGTCTTGACTCGTATATTAATGTATTAAACTATTAGTGCAGACATTTAAAAGTAACGCTGGAATGGCAACTGCACTTGTAAGTTACAGATGTAACACGAATTACACACTAAATTCATGTATAAAACTGTGATGTGATAAAGAGGCTGGTTCAGGGCGGAGTGTGTAGATTCCGCGTGGTGATAGTTTATGAAAATAATATTTCGAAGATGTATTTTCAGTTTTTCTGTTACGTGAATTAAAATGAAAGTAATGCTACTCTAAAACCGACTAAAAGTTGCATTTCTTCAATTAAGGACAAAATCTACTTGTTTTTTTCACGGCCACAGCACTATACAGAGTATTTGCGCTAGCTGTAAATGGTATTTTATTTTACATTAAAATAATATATATTTTACAGTCTGTTTTCGATTTAGCATTGTTTCCACTAGAATTCATGTTACAGAAAAAATTGAAAAACCTTTTTTCGACTCACGTTTTCATAAGCTACCAACACGCAAAATAAACACATTTTATCCCCTAAATCATATTGTTTAGCATAAACTGTAAAAAAAAAAGTATCTGCGTAGTAATACTTCTACCTGTAGTCAGCTTGCATTTAAAAATAGTGGAATTATTTCCCTCAAAACTCAGTAGTACTATTTAGTAAGGCAGAAGCAAAGTAAACGGATAACTGTGCCCATTACAATGTTTGTACATAAATGAAGTTCACGATAAAGTAAGTACTTTGATGATCAACCCCTGAATCAAGCCACTCTTTGTTACTGTGTATTTTTTCTACATTGACAGTTGTTACATTTCTCCACGCACGGTTGGCAGGAAATTACCAGTTATGGTTTCACAAAATGTTCTTGTTGAATCATATCAATCCTGATTAAATCGACAAAGTGTATGTTTCAGTAAATTTTAAAACGTTTTTAGCAACTAATTTAATTTTATACCCATTGCACAATCAAACTTAAAACTGCTGACAGTGAGATAGCGTTGAGTACGATGTCCAGTGGAAGTATAGACAATGAACTTTGATGGCAAATGAAGGCAAGAGCAGCTATGTGCAAGAATTACAACAATTATTAATCATCAAATTTTGTAGATGTATGTATATTTCACTGTTTACGAAGTAGTACTCCACGAAACTGTTACAATGTTATGTTTAGCCGGTACAACATTTTAACGAAAAATATGTACTGTATATTTATCCCTAATCAAATTAAATACTTTTATAACATGTTATTATTAAAAACTGTCGTATATTTAACGAGCAAAAACTGCAGAAACTTGTTTTATGAGCACTATTATGAAGATATAAACTTTATACATGCATGGCCTGTCCTGTATTACGATTACATCTTCCTTAAAATTATCATAAAACTTGTATCTGTAAATATATTCAATATCACTAGGCAAGAATTATATTTACGAACAACTGAGACTGAGAATAGAAATTAAGCTTTAGCAGGATTTCCTGAAAAGCTCACCTAATTTACTGTACGTCCACATGCTCCGATAAGGCTAAAAACTAATAAAGTTTAAGAGGGATTTTCGAAATTCGTATCAAAATGCTCTTAAGCAGCCTAACCGAAAATCACTTTGAAGTTTATGAAAGAGCGAAGTTAAGGCAAGCGGGTTTGACGTCTCGACAACAGTGACACACAACTTGGCACAACAACATGAACTGCAAGAGGAATCGGCCATGGTCTTTGTGGTCATGGCCTTCATTACTAAATCATCCCAAAATTCTTCTTGGGCTATTACGGGAAATCAGAATGTCTGAAGCCGGACTCGAATCCATGCCACTACTCTGGTTTTTTAAGTTTAGAAAAATTTAAGGAATTAAATATAAGTTTCTTTTCATCAAAATTGTACATTTGAGCAGCCATTTAAGTAAACCAATACCACCATAATTTATTTTTACGTTACAATATTTTTTAAGTTTGAAAAATTTAATGTATACTCATTGTTGGGCTTGTCATACTTTTGTCTTGTACTTATTGTCTCAAACAAAAACACATAAGGATTAACTTATAAGTTCCACAGAAGTTTATTTTACTTCTAAATAATTCAGCTATTATGTATGGAGAAAACTGTCAGTACACAGTACTTCAATTTAGTTTTAATGTGTTAAAAAGATGTAATAAGTTTCCATCCCGTAACATAATTTTCAAGATTTTATGAATAACTGCTCACATTTCAGTTATTTCTTACAATTTTTTTATGACTGCATGTGTTACCAAACAACGTAGATACTATATCGTGCAAAACTGGCGCAGAAATACTCTAAAATAGAAAAATCACTTTTATTGTTTTTTTGTGCAGCTAATTTTGCCACCCTGATTTCACGTACTGAAAACTATTTGTCAGGATTATTTCTGAAATCACGAACTATTTTACCCCCGAGTAGTATCAGATTGTCAGTGTAATTTACCGTCATAACGTCTTACTATACATCCCGACGAAAAATAACAGAGTTAATGGCGACAAGGAAGGATTCAGAATGAAATTAGTTTTGCAATGATATTTTTGCTTCTGGAGACTTATAATAAAACGTGATAGCAAACTTCCGTTAGAAGAATCAGAAACGCTATCTCTAGTGAACGATATTTTTAACATTTGTCAATATTTCAATCGTTAAAAATGGTTTTTCCAATAATACGTACTGAAATAAATCGGTACGCTGTTTTAGCATTTTTTCTCTTAAATTACTCAAATGAACTAAAATATTCATAAAAGATATCTAAACTGTTTTGATACCCTGCGTACAAATATATTTGAAGGTTTCGTGTTGCGTCTTAGTCACAGAGCAAGCCCTTTGTCGAAAAAAACGTTGACGGTGTATTGTAAAAAGAACAAGCTGGAGAGGAGTACTTCGCCGTGGACAAAATTGAACTAGAAGGCAACATCCTGCGAACAGTGCCAATATCTGGGATGGCTGATACATGGGTGGCTGCAGCTGGGGAGAGATTAGAAATTATTTCGCAGCCCAAGACCACCTCCCCCAGACATCTTCGCCCCTTCTGTTTCTCTTCCGATCTCTTCCCTCGTCCTTGCTCTTTCCTCCTTCCCGCAACACGTGTCGCTAACTCTTCTGGAGGAGTTCTAACACAGTCCCGTAAGAGTTAACTGCCGGGGTTGTGCTCGAATGAAGTGGTGATGTTAGTTTGCAAGTTCACTGCGCTGTGAAAGGTTCCATTATGCTTAACTTTCAAAATAAGATTTTCTGAAATGTTCCTAACAATATCATGCATTATATATCAAAACACTTTTATTAAGTCAGCTCGTATTCAAGTTCCCAGAGAAATTTTGTGTGCCGTTCATAAAAATAGGAAGGTTTATGTTTAGCAATTTAAATAACTCAGTCGTAGTTTGGGCTGACCAAATCAGCTAAATAAATTCTGTGTTCATTTTATCTCAACAATCTAATTAACTACAAAAATGAGCATTTGATTCGATAAATAAAATACTTTATTTTATAAACGTGGTGAATAATCGGCATCAGCAACAACGGTTATTTAATATTATTACTCTTTTACAATTAACTCCGGCGTAAAGTAGCCTGAGGCTTAGTATGAAAATATGAATATATTTATACGTTATTTTTTATTAGAGGTAGTTGATACGTAATCACCAATGACTTTAAACCACAACGTTGAATGTTGTTATGTAAAAATAGCCTGTTGTGTGAAATATTCTGCACGTTTAATTTATCGTACTAGTGCTTCTTTGTACGAATGCCACTATTAGCTTTCAGTCTCCGCAGAAAGCCTTATATTCCTCGTGTCAGACAGATATTTATAATTTTAAAATTGACTGGTGATACATTCCACGCAACACTCGGGGGTTAGCTTGCGTCATTTTACCCCACAATAAATTCGAATGCGTTTATTTCCTTTCATTCTCATATCTCTTCTGAGTTTCAAGTGCGTAATCCTGGGTTTTACCTACAGGTTTAATACATAAGTCGTCTTATTTACCTTTTGATTCTTCGTAATTTTAACCGTGGACTTCTTGAATTTGCAGTTTAAATTATCTGATACATTGTTGTGATCATTGAAGTGATGTTAAAATTTAATTTGTTCGTTTGACACGTCTTCACTGACAAGCATTAAATTTGTGGTGGTAATGCAACTCCCATTCCCCATAAACTAACACGCTGGCCGCCGTTGGTTCATTTGAATTGGTTTATAAACATAATTAGAAAACTTTTAAGCACTGTAATAGACGTCTTCCACTGCGTGGTTTCTCGGATCCAGTTACTAAAACATATGGTCACCTCATTTTAGACTTAGTTGAAAAACTTTCATGGGATTGGCAACCCTTCTAATTCACACACACACACACACACACACACATATATATATATATATATATATATATATATATATATATTGTTATCAAGTGTCTGGAACTATCGTAACCAAGACAATAAGGCTGCTTGCGGCATTTAGCATGAACGTACCACACGCATACGGATATTACCATTCTCTTTTCGTGTGGTATGAAATCTTAATCCTGCATTTAACAAATACAATTTTCTTGTGCAAATTCATGGGTTTACCTAAAATTCAAAACAAAACTCGAAGTTTTAAACAGCATTCTAGCATACGCGCACACCTGCAGTTTCTGGTTAAGGAAAAAAAAAGAAGTACATGCGTCGTGAATTTAATCATTGTAAAACATATCGAAAGTTAGGGTATTTTATGCGACTCTTCCGTTGTATAAATATTTCTTATTGTGTTTATGAATTCATAGCTAAGGACCGTAACTGAGTTAAAGCATTTGTACTTCCAATTTTTTTTTGCTTAAAATTATTTTATATTAATATATGTAAAAATTATTATCTAATAAAACTATTATATATCGTTACACTTGTGACCCACACAAAGTGCCTGTTTCTCTTCTTTGTGACATAGTGCTGTAACAAATGGAATTTTCTGCTGATAAGAAAATGTTTCAAACATGGCAGTTGGAGACTTGAATGCAATGCATTGTTATATCGTTGGTTCTAATTGTTTAGGAAGAATTCAATTCATCAGTTTTCTAAGGATGGTGGATATTATGTTACTCGCTAATTTTATTCCTTAATTTTTTAACTGGACTACCACAAATTCTCCTTAGCTGAAAATATCGACTGGTCCTGAGTGAATAAATGGTTTCAGCTAGTCCACCGATTAATTACCGATATAAATTTGGTAAGGAGTGTGATTAGGTTGCCAACATTTATTTTCGAACGTTCTTCATGGATTAGTAACAAACACATTTAACAAAGACTTTGTGTCAGTGTTTTAATTGCCTTGTCAGAAATGTAATTTTATGAATACCTGACGACTCTATACTGGATAAATTGAACCTTGACAGAGAAATCCATCTCAGGTTCTCTAACACAAACCCAACCATCTCTTAGATTATTCGGGTATGCTGCTGTGGCATGTTGTCGAAACAAAGTAATTGTAATAAGGAAGAAGTAGAGAGGTTTAGAGAGGTTTGAGGAGCGGTTAAGGCCGCGATAAATAGTTTTTTCACACTGGTGCAAAAAATCTAAAAACTTTCTGAACTGAATGTTTTGAAAAATTCAAGACTACAGCGCCCAAGCGGTGCACAACTCTATGTAGGCGTTTTGAAAAATAAAGTACCATTCGTTCACAAAAATATTATTTCGTTTTATTTCGACTTATTTTCATAAGAAAATTGGTGATAGTTTGGGTTCAAAAATCTGGAAAACAATGAGTAGAGCTGATGGTTCGAGATAATGGTATATCGCGAAAATATGTTGTGCCAACATGCCCTTGAAAACACTGCAGTTTCTTGCGACATATATAATTGGCTGATACATGTTTGATACAACATAGCTGCCTGCAGACCAATAACAGTCATCAAATATTACAATAGCCGGATTATTATTGTCTCAGTCAAATAGGGCAACAGCTACACGT
This sequence comes from Medauroidea extradentata, assembly GCA_003012365.1. Lineage (NCBI taxonomy): Eukaryota > Metazoa > Arthropoda > Insecta > Phasmatodea > Phasmatidae > Medauroidea > Medauroidea extradentata. The sequence goes on from PNEQ01080594.1 coordinate 94,084, forward strand.
ACAAGCGAAATCCAGTAACCTTCTGATCAGCTTAACGTTCTTTGAAACCCAGCAAACAGTCAAATTTTCCCGCGATAAACCATCATCTCTATGAGGTTTGTTGTACCAAAAAATTAGGTACAAATAGTTGTATATTTGCATCAAAACCATGTAGGGATTCTTCGCTATGAACATAAACTTGCTTTAAAAAAATATTTTCAAATTCACTGTAAAACTACCAGGCGTGGCTTTAAACAAGAAGGTCTAGGGATTGTATGAGGCTGACATGAGAACAGAACACAGGTGTAGTAAATGGAAGAATATTGATAAAACCACTTAGCTATAGACCACGTTTGCGCCTCACGCAAAACAAGCAAAACAGAGGCAAGTGATGTTCAATAGAGAAAACTGTAGAATTTTATAAGCTAAATTTTAAGGCCGTGTTCCATTTCAATAATATAGATATTAGTACTGTATTAGGACTCAATTGGAGCGCTATGAAGTAGTAAGTTTGTAGTAATGTAAGTTACATCGCAAAAACTAAATAGGTACTAAGCTACAATATTATGCCATTATTTAAGTAAACTTAACCGTACCTTGTAACAATTTCATTATTTTAAACTGCCAATCTAACCCCGGTCTAAATTCAAGGAATTCCGTTTCTACTGAATACATTTTTGTTCCGTTAACATTACTAGCTGCATTTTCTTTACTTGCGTAATTTTTCTCTTTTCTTTCCAAGGATAATTGTAACACCAGTAAGTACAGTTCAATTTTCTGTGGTCTTGATTCAGATGACACTTCTGCGCGCCGTTCTGCACAAACGCACGTGAAACTAATAAAAACGAATATTTGAATTCGTTATGTCTGCGATTATTCGCAACGTAGAGTTACCACCTTCATAATGTTCCCATTAAAATGTTTACAAATCCATCTTTTTCTCCTACAAAATTACCATAACTCACATTATGGAAGAATGTAACGGAACATGCTTTAATGAGGATAATATTTTGCTATCAGTAGCAAAGTACTGAATTAATTAATTTTGCACATTTCAATTTTATATACATAAATATATATAATTTCCAACCCTTCGCGCGACTTTGAAATGTTCCTTTGTTATATTTCTCCTCACACTCCTCCACTTATGTCCCTTTGACACAAATATGCCTACGTCTCTCCTAAGAGGTAACACGGGCAATATGTTTATCTTGTGGGTTTTTCTGTACAGGATACGAGTAAGCAATACGAGCAATGCTCGCTGTAGATCCTGCCGCCTGTTGATCTACTGAATAAGCATGCTCGGCTATTACTGTAAACTGCGCAGAGAGGTAAACTTGTAGAGACCACGGACGTCGTTGCCGGAGAAAGCTACGTCGACGAGGCCGTCCGGTCAGATGGTTGAAAGCACCTCGCCCCGGCGTTGTTAACTGGGCCTGGCTGGTCGGGGTGGGGTTGTTGGCAGGGAACTACCCAGCAAATGAAATTCTTGCCGCACGCCAGGGTTGGGTTAGGGGGTGAAAGGTGGTGGGCTCGCATCGTGGTTTAACTGCGGCAAACACCGATGCAGGAGGTCTAGAAGCGAGAGCCATTGGCCCGTAGGAGGAGGGTGTGGGGTAGCCATGATGACCGGCCGCTAGGTATGCCATGTAGCATATACATCCTCGCCAGAGCCACGGCAACAGCCGTTCCTACATCGCTCCCTGGCGGCCGTTTCCCCAACTAATTTCGCCTTCCTTACTTTTCATTTCGGCTCACTTGTTGAATGACCTCCATACCAACCCCTCAACCAACCTTCCCTCGCTCGCCCGTTTTTACACTCCCTGCGTTTTTGCACCCTTGACGCACTGACCATCCGGCGTTTGTGTAACTGGGGATGAATTAAAAAATGGAAGGGAGAGAATTCCTAGTCTAGGGAGGAAAAACAATAAAACACGAGTGTAATTATTTCGGCGCAGAGTCATTTCAGATGCTCCAAAAGATATTCACCCGCTCGTAAAATGTTATTCGCCAGGGTGATATTACGGCGAAATATGTTTTTTTTTTAAGCTTCAAGCTTGTATTTAGTGAGATACTTACGGTCTTCGCGGTATTTTAATTGCTCCTGCTCTTTTCAGAGTCCGTACTCAAGTAACAATTACCAATACCCTTATCTGCCAAGTACCACCTTTATAATTTGTCATTAGGTTACCGTCATTTTCATTAACTTGAAGTTTAACTGTTTGTGCTTAGTTAGAAAAATTCTATCAATGATATCAACAGCTCCTACCGTTAGTCATAGCAGTTTGACGTTACCAACGAACGAATAACTAAACGCAACATAGTTTCCTAAAGAAACAAATGTTATAATCAAACACAAAATACATTGATCTAAGTTTGCCAAACCCAAGTTAAATCAATGTATCTGTAATTTGTGGAGTAGTGATTTAGGTAACTTGATAACTAAAGAAACCGGCAAAGCGGATCAACAACCTTATAGAATGTATTTGAAGAAACCAGGGAATTTGACAAAATAAATCTGGCTCAGCACCCGTTGAACCTACGTGTATGCCAACATTGTCAGTTTGTTCTTCTCGGTGTGGTCAACATTTCTGTAAGATAGATTTTATGGTTTTCTTTTCAATAACCTGAAAACTATGAGCAAGTATTTCCATTCTCAAGAAACATTCGGAAAACCTGAACATAATTTTTTCCCATGTTTTTATTTCTGTAGCGATGTTTTCCTCTTCACAGTGCAGGCAATTGTTTTTATCTGAAAGCAATATCGTGAAAGGTGAGTCAGCGACACCGAATATAACATTACATGTAAATATCTACTCTTGTTCACGCCAGGCCCCCGACGTTGGCAGCGTCCTCAAGAGTGATCAGTACCCGCAGTGTTGGAATAATAGAAATTCTGAATTTAACTGGGCCAACAAATTTCCTACAACTTCTTATGCTTCGTCAAGACAGAGGCAATAGTTTCTTCAATTGTATACAGTTGGCACTGTTCGACTATTGTTGTTTATACAATGCCTGCGACAATCTGTAGAAAACATGTACTTTCTTTCTTCGGAAAGTTACAAGTCATAACATAAGAATGATAGTGAAGTTAGTAATTTATATGTTTTCATTTCCCACTTCAACGTCCTTATCACGGGCTCTCATTCCTTGTGTTGAAATTCCCATTTATGAGACATAACTTTATTTACATTGAAATTATTAATCATTTATTTCTATTGCACGCATAACATTGTTAAACAAAGGTCCCTAGATTTAACCAAAGAAATTTAGTGTGAACTAGCAGTCCCCCGCGGCTTTGCTCGCGAGTATTATTCGTAACGGATAATATTTACTTTAACTGGAAAACCTCTTTGTACACAAGATTGGTACTTCAGTCATCAAGTGTTAGAATGTCCAAGCGGCTAGTTGAACTAATTCTGCAGCAGGATAAGTAGCTATAGCTGTCCACGCGAAAAGCAGTCTTAAGTTTGTCTCTGCCACTAACAGCAACTTCTCCTGGGCCTTATTTATAGCCCTGCCTATTTGAGGTTGTGGGGTAACTACAGACACCTAAGGTAAGAGGTTAATCGAATGAGAAACACCTGTTTACCCTGTGAACAACCATTGGTGACGGTGCCCTCAATTATATATTTTCAAAATATTCACTTTAACTTTATTGACATTACAAAGTTTCAGAGGGTAAAGGTTTCGCGGAAACGTTATTGGTGCCCCAAACCTGAGATTAGTGAGATGATATATCGTCGGTTTACTGCCAAAAGTGACAAAGTCAAAATGAGATAAAATTATAAAAATGCTAAGAATATGTATATGTTGTTCACGAACAATTGCCCAAGTTTAAAGTCTATTCGTCGTTTCGTACTGTTGTGTCACAGTATAGTAACGTACTAAATTTTTGTTAATATCTACAATTTAATACTGTTTTTAAACGAAATAGCATTTATGACTTCATCACTTTTGGCAGTATACCGACGATATGTTAACTGATATTGTAGAGGAACCTAAGTGGAAAGCGAACTGCAATTTTACCCCTTTTAAAGACTACATGTAAATTGCACTAATTCGATCTGCCTTGTAGTTTTTGTGTGTCAGAATTGAACGTTCACACGCAGCTTTTAACGGAATTCGAGCCTAGAACCTCCCGGAATTTAGACCTGAGTAACAAACAACTGCGTCACGTAACGTCGAAATAATTCATGAAAATAAAATTTATTAAAAAAAAAGAAATAAAATATCTGTGTCCTGGGCTCATATAGGTTGTACAACACCACGTCTCGATAGGTTACTGTAGTGAAACTCCTGTATAAGTTGTTTCTCGCTGCTCGTTCCTGCTTTCGGATCGTCTGCCTTGATTATTGACCAACTAAGTTTTATTCTTAATAATCACGTTTCTTATAAAGAAAAAAATTACATACATATTTTTTTAAATATTGACGTAAGCATCACTCTAACGCGAACAACACCTCAATATCGCTACTGGTTAGATAGATATCGTGGGTTGATGGAAAACATATTTTGTGCTTTTTCACCCTTTTGGGTATCGAATTTCGAAATATTTTTAATTTACATCTTAGATATTTGTATAAGTATCCAACTGAAGTGTAAATCATATCGCTAGCCCGTTCAGTCGAATCAAAATCGATCATTCACTAAAAAATTACATATCACCCCTGCACAGTATTGAGAAATCGAATTTCGAAAAATCTGAAAACCGTTTTGCGATAATTTCTGTAATCATCATCCTGAAGCAAAAATTAATTGTATATCTCGACGGGTTCGATAGATATCGAGGATTTATCTAAAACAAGTTCAAGGTCTTTTCACCACTTAAGTGAGTAAATTTCGAAAAACCCTTGAATCACGTTTTAGAATACTTTATTGGTATCTTGTGGGCGTAAAGAACACAACATTATCCCGCTGGGTTCAAGATATATCGACGATTAATTGAAAACGCTTTTCACCACTTTTCACCCCTTTTCACGTCCTTAGGTGGCAAATTTCGAAAATTCTTGAAATTAATTTTTAGGTATTTGAGTAAGCATCAATCCTAAACAAAAATCACGTCGCTATATAAAAAACTATGGGATTGATATATATCGAATATGAGTCGAAAACTCATATTATCCCTTTTTTAAACAGTTTAGGGCCGAATTCAGAAAATATATTTTAAATGGTACTTGGGATATTTACAAAAGCACCAATTTAAAGCAAAGAGCACTTCGATATCTCAATTGATTCGATAGATATGGAAGGATAATCGAAAACACATTTCACGTATTTTTACCCCTTTAAATAAAGAATTTAGAAACGTCTTTGAGTCCTGTCATAGACATTTGTAAAAGTAACCAATTAAAGTTAAAATCACGACGGTAGCTAATTGTGTTTCAAAGATATAGACGATTCATTAAAAACACATTTTGCCCCTTTTTACTGCCTGAGGGTCGAATTTCAAATATAAACCTAAAACTACTTTTTGGGTATTTACGTAAGCAATATTTTGAAGTGAGTATCAACTCTCTATCCCGAAGGGTTCGATAGATATCGATAGGTGATTGGAAACACATTTAAGGTCATTTCAGCCCCTTAAAAGTTGAACTTCGAAAAATCCTTAAAATGGTTAATATGCATTTTTACGAGTGTCCTATTAAAGTAAAAATCACGATGATTCGCCATCGGGTTCGAGCTCTATCGACGTTTCTTCGAAAACACATTTCACCCCTTTTCACCCCCTTATAGGTCGAATTTCGAAAAATCCCTTATTAGTGCTCGCCTACGACCTGAAGGGAACCCCCACAAAAATTTTCACTATTCTAGGTCCAGTGGTTTGGGCTGCAGTCTGATATGTCAGTCAGTCAGTCAATCAGTCAGCTTTCATTTATATATATATATATATATATATATATATATATATATATATATATATATATATATATATAAGCTCATGACTTTGAAACGGTGTGCATCTTGCTTTTATAGTACTTGATTAATGTTAAAGATGTATGAGTTTATAAGTGTAAAAACAAGAATTTTCATAATAGTCTATGACGTCTTACCTTAAGGGCGCGTTTTACAGCAATATTCATCACGATGTTTTAATTTTTATATTTGTACCAGATATTTTTTTCTTGTTTCAGACACATTTTGTGTCTACACTTTTTCTATTATAAATTTTTTATCTCGCATAGTTTTTACATAATTACTCGCTAAAGCCAAAATGTGTATGTTTCCGTTTCAAGGACGACACTAAAACCAACCCGCTTACTAAAGGGAAAAAAAATTCACGGTGAATAACGATGTTGTAGGCTACAATTTCAACTAGGCCAAACCACTAAATTAAACAATGTTGTATTTAGAAAAAAATGTTGCATTTTTTAAATTGTTTTCATAAATTTTAGTATTTTTATTTAAATACAAGAAGTTTTTATTCTTTGTTTTATGTACGTAAAATGGTAGCCTGCGATGTCTTTATTCACTGCGAGTTTTATCAGTTTGGTATGTCAGTTCGTTTAAAACAGAAACGTGCAAGTTTTGACTTTAACAAGCCAATACGCGAAAACTATGAGAGATAAAGAAAATTCATAAAAGTAAAATTTAGTCACATTTAGTGTCTAAAATAAGGGAAAAAAATTTCTGGTACAAATAAAAAATAAAAACATGGTGACGGAAATTGCTGTTGACCGTGCCGTTAAAGAGTGCGTGTAGATAAATAAACGCTGAAATCAATTCATTCCTACGCTTTGTTCGAAGCCTATACGGATAAAATACTCAGTGACAATCCTAGATAGTGGTGTTTGCCAACTTAACGAGTATAAGAGATTGTGCCTCAGAAGTTCGTAACACCGGAAACAATTTTGTTTAAAACTTTGGCTAAAACTATTGTCTAGGATTGCAATTGTTTAATCTACGCAAAATGGCTTCAAGACACCTACAGTTTTAAATAAAGCTTTTGGCTTTGAATTATATACAATTGGGTCAAGAGAAGCACAGATGGTGGCACTTACCGCTAACCACATGCCACAAGCAGGCTGGGTGAGGATGGAACCCCAAGACGGCAGTCACCAATGCGGCTGGGCCAAGAACGTGCTGTTGCATGTTTCATGCAGACGATCATAGGTGTTGTCTAGTCGTCATTTGGAGGGACGGCAACCGCTCCAGAGACGCCGTGCATGTCCAGCATCCACGCTATAAGCCACCTGGTGCCCACCCACACCACGTCCCGTGTTACACGGCCAGATAACTGGGTGTTGGAATTCTTGCACTCTCTTCCCTCATAGCTCCCTCTACTTGCGCAAAGGCTAAGGTGCCCCTCGCACCGCACCATTACAATGTGTTAGATATATTCCCGGATGGAAATTAAGTCAATGCCGTTGGTCGGCGGGATTTCTCAGGGAACTCCTGTTCCTCCCGCCCACTTTACACCTTCGTAGACGTCGCATACTGCAATTTGTTGCTACGTGAACGTAGGTTGGGAACAATACAGACCGCAACTTGTGTGTCGATTAGCATATATTTCCCAGCCTTTGCGACCCTAACTGTCCTATATTATTAGTTTTATTCGTCTTCGCATCCCTACAACGTGACGTAGAGCTTTAAGCGTTATTGAGGGACAACATGCGTATAAAATACTTGCACAATACGCGTTATTAATTTAATCTTTCATAACAAAACGAGAAGTTATACTGTAAATACAATTTTGAATAAACTGATTTTTGTGGTAAATTGAACTCGTATTTTAGAAAAGTTTAGTGCCTTTTATGAAGTGTCAACATAATCTGAAAACATGGCTGCAACAATCGTAAATGAGTTTTATATTCCGGATAATAATGAGAGATGTGATCTACAGAAATATTATTATTTTATCAAGCTCATAGAAATGTCTATTGCTTTAAACAGTGCATTTAGTGCAAATGCATAAACTAAACTAATAACGTTCTATTTACAAAAGCACGTAACATGTGATATCGTAAACGTTAAAACATAAAATTTACAACCAAAATGCGCACAATGGATCACCAAGAAAACATGGACCAAGAAAGTGTACGCTCAGAAATGTTTTATGTTCTATTTTTTTTTTTTCGTAAGCCTCAGAGAAAGTGTTATTTACTGTACGAATTGACTTATGCTGTGACAGTAGCTCTTGGGTATTTTATTAATTAAATTCAATTTTAGCAAGGAGTGTTTTACGATTTGTTTGCGTTATGAAAAGAGAACTTCAAAAGTAAAATTAAAAACCCGACCTGGATAATTAGTATCAAAACCATTATAACCCAACAAATCATGGAATTAAAAATGTTTCTTTAGTAATAAAAGAAACATTCATTAAAAAAAGAATATTTAATAATAGTTTCATAATTGTACACATGGAATATATTACAATTTCGGAAAATGTTGTGTTTTTCGTTAGTTGTAAGTTGGTTGTCTCCAAAAAGTTTGGTTTTTTCTGCTGTTGCAATTTTTCTTGTTTCTCCTAATTTTGTGTGCATTGTCCACTGTTTATTTGAAAAAATTCCGTTTATCTTTCCTATTTGGTGTTATTTGTTGACAGGTTCGTAAATGTGTTGTGTTGGCGTGATGAAAAATTAATATTTTGCGATGTTGAGTAATTGTTCGTGACTTGTCTTTGCACTGTCCGAAATCGCCAGGAATTATATTTTTATTGCTGGTTTGATCGTCACACAACACGCAGTTATTTGCCCGCAAAACGTAAGCAAGTGCGTACACACACAAACCCATTCATTCTCATATTCGGGTTGAGCTTTGTTTGTGGAAGAAAAGATTTCGTGAAAGGTTATTAATTCTCAGGACGCGCCGGATTATTCCTGGAAACGAGGAGTAAAATCGTGGAACCGCACGTTGGTGAACTAGAAGTTTCCTGTGGGAATTACGACAGTGGAACAGTTTGTGGCGATAGGTGGTGTTTGCGGTGCAGAGGAAGTAAAACCGTGGTTTGTTTGATCAGGAGTCACGCGAAATTACCGTGGCTCCGCTGAGTCGCAGCCCCCAAGTGGCTGGAAGGTTGCATGCGTGGGCTTCTACATGATAGCTTCAGTAGCTGCAACGTACGTAGCTATAGTACATTTTAACGCTTAATAACCTGCATCAAGGTGCGACTTAGGTAATAAAAATGTACGAATACTGATATGTTCATTTAAGGGGTATGGAAAGGTATGATGTCGAACGGACAACTGGAATACTCGATCGTCAATGTAATCTGAACTACTCATCAAAATTCAATGACAATTTTTGCGCCTAGTAGATATTTTATCAGCGGACATTTATTTTTATAGCACTATGCGGTAGTATGATTTACTTTCAAGTAAAAAATTAAAAACTCTTTTTTTAGATAAGTAAGGGTTTGAAACCACAAAATCTACAAAAATGGAAAACTGTCATTTTTATAGTTTTAAAATTATAATATATATGCCGCTATAATAACCGAATTTCAAAAATACTTGCGAATTTGATTTGAAAATAATTTTACTATCAGAAAATCTCCGCGCGAGAGGTTTACGGATATGATTTCAAGCCCTTATTTTTTTAAGAAACGTTTTTAATTTTTAACTCTAAAGTAAAGCATTATACTGCAGAGTGTTGAACAAACGAACATTCGCTGATAAAATAAATACTCGGCAAAAAATTTCGTGGAATTTTGATGAGTAGTTAAGATTTTATTGGCGATCGAGTATTGCAGCCGTCCGCTCGACACCGTACCTTTCCATACCCCTTAAGAGTCAATACACACACATGCTCATAGAATAGTTTCCAATCACACGTTCCTACACAACATTTGATTGTATTACAAACTTAAAAGAGAAGCCGTTCGCATTTACCTAACACTTAAGAATGATGGGGTTAAAAAATACACGGAGAAACCTGTCGACTAATAATAATGCCCGTCACGTTCCGAAATGAACAAAATCGGTATTAACCCCGCAGTCATCGAACCCGGATCACCGTAGTAGGGGTAATACGTCTGACCAGTACACCATCTTGGCAACTAGGCTGTTGAAATGACAAATTTTGAAGGGATAATCGCGCGACAAATACAGATGATAAACTCAACAGCCACAATTATTTAATTTTCGAACTTACGGCTGATGCCTACCCCGCCCTTCAAATGCGTTGCAGCATGTTCGTAAACAGGGTTTTTTTTTTTTTTTTTACGAAAATAGCCACGTGTTCCCGTTGCGCCAACGTACGAAAGAAAACAAACTTCATACAAGATCGGAACCTCGTTGTTACAACGCCACGCTCATTAAAAACACAGTTTCCAAGCCCTCCAATAAGGCTAAAAACGGCCTTTTCTGATTGCCGTACTTCAACATGTACTAACCGGATGTATGTGAAACTCAGATTGCGACCTGCACTGAACTTAGTAGTAAAAATTCCACCAATAAAATTAATTGGTCACCGCTCAATGTCTCATTGTAAAAACCGTTCGGCGGAAACCTTCAGTTAAGTGCTTGGCTCATTGAGGCGACGTGGCATTTGATGCGCGCATCAAGTTCGACCATGCTGCTCGGTCGCTTTTGAGCCTTTCACGCGCGGGTAGGCGGAGCCCTTAAGTTGCATTCTACTTTCATTTTGAGGTATACATTAGTTATGAAAGCGCATAGGAAACAGAAATTATACGCGGAAAAGTTGCAGGCAAAAGTTATTCAGAATGTATTTTAACTAAACTAATATGATAGAAATATACCTAAAACTAAATTGATATAATTTGGTCAACACCAAGACCTAATACACTAGCACGTTAAGTTGATAAGACTTTTTCCTTTAGATTAAAAATGGTACGCTATGTTACGATTTCTAAACCTCAATTTTAAATTGAAGTTTTATGTTTGTTTATAAAAGGTGATGCATAAATCAACTAGAAATATAGCCTTATTAAAACACAATATTACCAGCCGGGTCCCCAAAAACAGTGGTCGTGGTATCGGCGGGTGGATTGACATGCCGTTACCCAATACCACTAAGGGTACGCAACATCTGGCGCTAACACTGGGGTCGCTGTGTTCAAGCGGTCACTTTCACGCGATTGGTTTTCTTTGTACTCTACAGTTTCCTCTATCCTGTATTCTGGCGCTTCTAAA
>PNEQ01080594.1:105255-155079 GCA_003012365.1 Medauroidea extradentata
GTGTCGTGGGGTTTTACACGCAAATCACAGACGTGTGGTGTTACAGTAACCTTATTGTGATTGGTACAGTCAAATGAGAAACGTCACAGTTCAAAGGCACGCTGCCAATATCTATGAAGCAGAACTGCAGACGTGCACATAAGGCACTGGAACAAAGTGGGGCAAAATTCTTTTCGCGAAAAGTTCATGTCTCTACTAAAGACACATTATTCATCCTCCATCGACTCTCAGGACCATAGTTGTTAAGGACCTTCACTGTACCATTACCACATACGCAAGGAGTGTGTTACATGGTCAGAAAAATGCGAGAATAATTGCGTGTCCTTTCCTTTAATTACACCTTGGAGCTATACAATGGCCTTAATTATATAACGATATCGCAACAACCCGCTACGTTTTGCCGGACACGTTCAAAAACGTTTTCTAAGTCGGAAATGTGGCCAGCTGCTGTAAATATCCACCCGACAAGATCTGTTGACTCCACCAGATTCTCACAAATTAAGTGCTGCATGAGCTTCATACATGAAGTGCGACGGATTAAAGTCGGGTGTCTGTGCAGACTAGACTCTGCATTCACCGTTGCCAATTCGTTGGGCATGAAATCTGTTGTTACGTAAATGCGAAATATATGCGCAGATCGGCTTGGGCACAGCCATTCTGTAAACAAGCTTGTTTTCTTGCTTGCAATGGCACCTCATCTTGTAACTCCAGAAATGTTTTCTTCGAAGACACAAGGCACTCGTGGTTGTTAAAAGTGGCGTGGAAGTACGTAAGGCCTCATGAATATGCCACTATTGATATTCGCCAACAGGTTGGCACTGAATCGCTACCGGCAACTAAACGTAAATGTGACACAGAACCAGACATGGTTGTTGTACGTATTTAATATAGTATCTCGTAGAAAGAAAGCCTCGTCAGCAAACCAAATGTTTGCTTCTAAGCCAAGTACTTCTTGTAGTCTGCGCAGAAACCATTGCACAAACTGATTTGCCGGGGAAAGTTAGCTTGTCCGGCGCTATTCAACCTTTGCAAGTGAAATGTACGCAGCATATTTGTTCGTGCAATACCTGCACAGCGCTAATTTTACCGAAGCTAAGTCTGTTTACTTCAGTGCGCGTACGAATGTCGGGATTGTCTTCAACAACTTGTAGTGATATATCTCCAGTTCCTATTCAAACGTGACGCAGACGCCCAGATTTTGTCACGTCTCTTTCAAGTGACCATTCCCTCGCTACCGGCGGTGCAGCGAAGAGAAGCGTAGTGCGACTAGGCTGGCTTCTGTGCGGTTATCACTCTCTGTACAAGTATTGTGCAGTCCATACGTTCGCCCCAACTGCACCATACACGAGGTGTGTTTTCGCGACTTCCGGCCTTGGGTAATGCTTTATAATTAGAGGTCTGAAAAATTCGCGTTTTCTATTGGGGACAATCTATAATCGTAACTTCTATACATACGTGTTACTTTCGCAACTGGCCCTTGACTCTTATGACAGTTCCTGAGAGTCGCTAAGCCAATAACAAAAACGTAGGGGAAGCTATCCTATATTGGACCGTTCTGACTATTTGTCTCTGTAAGTCAATTGACTGAAACGCAAAAAAAAAAAAAAAAAAAAAAACTAAACCAACCTAAATATTCTACAGTTAATACGCTTTCTTGTGATATACAACACATACAAAATATACAAGTGAGGAACAGAAATACAAATGTTTTTCTGCATCTCGGCAAATGGTTCATGTTGGGAAACCGGTTTCCTAAATTGGACTTTCGGTTTCGTACATTGAACCAGGGCTTTGTCGCCTTATTTACCGATATTTCCAGCCGAGAATCATACATTTAGTGCCTCGGCGGAGGCAAGCGATGTGACCGCTTGAGCACCACAGCCGCAGTGGTAGCAAGCTCCTCACAGACGAGTTATGTACCTTCACAGAGGTTGGCAACAACACTCCAGTCCACATTTCCAATACTTTGGTCGTGTGTATTTTTTTTTTTTTTTTTTTTTTTTGCGAAACTGTTGGCTGGACGCACTAAGTATTCCTAATAGGTTGATTTTCTCAAGATATTTTATATGAATACATAACAATTTTATTCAACTTCACGCTTGCGAAGTACCAAGCAATCGTAATTTAAATACCAATTTTATCCTTATTTTTCGACAAGTAAAGTAAGCTAAAGAATACACCTAATTTTCTGTGTGTATGTCCGCGTTTGTGTGTGTCCGCCTTCAAAACGTGTTAACCAGTGGACCTTATTTTACGTATGGAATCTCCCTGCAAAAATGTTGGTAGGGTTCTCAATAATCTTGTTTATATTTAATTAAATTAATAAATTTAAATTTCTTTTACGGTATTATTTACAATATATTTTCTGGCTGTAATCACCTCCCAACGTAATAAATTACAAAACGTGTATACCTATATACAAGTACGTGCACCAACTGCACACGAACATTTGCAAACATATTAAAATAAATATATATAAATATCCAAAGGAAAATAGAAAGCACACGTTCGTTCTATTCTATCAAATTGTAACATAGGTAAAATACAAACATTGAGAGAATTTTTTTCCCATATCACAAAAATCTAATAAAATTAACAACTTTTGGACAGTTGAAAAAGTTTTTGGTAAGAGTGACTGAGAGATTTTGGTCAGCGCTGGTGAGGGGTGACATGCGGTGAGTATGGAGCAGTGCCGGAATGAAAGGGCAGAGGAAACCGGAAATCCCCGAGAAAACTCGCCAACCAACGGCATGATCTAGCACGATTCCCGCACATGAGGAATCGAACCCGGATCGCTTTGGTGGGAGGGGAATGGTCTGACCGCTCAGCCATCACGGCTCCTTTTTGGTAGGAAAGGAGTGACAACTACAGTGTTGTGTTTATATGGACTGACTCACAAAGAATTACTGCCTGGTACATGACTTATTTCTTACGTAATTTGGAGGGAAAAATGTCATGTACATGTGAGTGCTATGTTCTTAGAGATATTCAAAACATAAAATCCACGACCAATAAATGATACACATTCGTCAAGCGTCTCGAGAATCGTGCATATTTTCATGTCGTCTCGTGAGAAACACATCGTGGCAATTTCAACTGCTGATATTAATTTCACTAGGAATATACATACATAAAATATTTGCTCCAAATGAACAGAGGGATAAGTCATGTTTGTGTGTATGTGTGTGTGCGTAGGTGTGTGTATGTGTGTAGATGTGTGCGTGTGAGGTAACACATCATAAATCATTCAGTAAACATACCACGAATTTTTTATGGTTACAAATGCCACACAAATATATTTTCCTTTAATCAAGATAAGTAATTTACGAGTCAACTGGCTTAACTTGGAATTTAATACTGCTCAGTTTCTGAATCCAGAGGGAAAACAATTAGTAATGAAAGAATTTTAATTATATAGTCGGGTTCTGGCTTACTAGTTACAATCACACGTTTGTAATAACTCACAAGATGAATGTTACGTAGCACATATAATTGTCCAGGAATGCAAGCGCTCGCTGTTCTAAAATGTCAATAATAAAGTTTACCAGTACCTGGCGATAGGCAACCTATGACCCGTGTGAGCCATGTTGGTTGCAGCTCTCGCAGGCGCAGTAGCAGTACATCACATCGCTGTCAACGTTTGTGGCAGGAGCGACGCGAGAGTAGAGTGCAAGCGATCTGCCGTGTTTCACTGTTTCACACTGCAGACATTTAAACTATTTACTGCCGCGCAGGGCGGAGCGAATTAGTGTCCGGTCGTAACGGGACGCGCATTTAAGTTAGAGCGCAAGCGATGGAAATTCCACACGTACACAGCTATTATGTACGAGTATATGTGTGCGCACGACCTCCGTTCATTTGATACCGTCCACTGACGACGTCTGCGCAAAATTACTCGTTTTCAGATAATTACCCTTTTGTGCTGCCGTGTCTATGCCTGGTGGTTGTCACTTCCATGGATTTTGTTACGTTCGGAGATCTTGTCTGTGTTGAAACAAATGTTTTATTTTAGGAAACGACTTTCGAAAAGTTAGAAACCAATAAACATTTATTCTATATCGTGTTGCGTAAAGTCAGTGAACGTGTGTAATTTGTAACAGTTATGTCTTACAATATACGCACTACCTAACTGCTTATACAGGCTGCGGCAACATAACTTTCTGTTTAGAAATACCGATATTCAGACTGTAGATACCGTAGCGGGGCGGGAATGGTCTCATTCGAGAGGCGTTGCCGTTGGTGTAAAGTTTTTATCCCCACCGCTGTCAATCGCCATCATACGTTGGAACATGAAAAGCGTATGTGAACATGCTGGAGGAATTTTTTTCCCCGTGGTTTGATAAACTGGACTTAGGGAACATTTGGTTCCTATAAGACGGAGCAGCGGCGCACACTTCAAGGTCAGCGATGGTTGTTTTGAGGGAACACTTCCGTAGGCCACTTCTCAGTAAGTAACGATGTGAAGTGGCCAGCCCGCTCCCCCAGTTTGGCCTCTTTATATATATATATATATATATATATATATATATATATATATATATTTTTTTTTTGTGATTTGGCATCCCGCGTTTATGTCAACCATTCAAGGACCCTGCACGTCCTTAAGACCAACATCCAGGCAGAAATTGCCAACTTACCCACTGCTACGCTGGTAAGTGTCGTAGGAAACCCCATAAATTAGCTTACTCTGTGAAAGTATAACGGAAGCGTCACCTACCTGATCTGATTTTCAAAACTGTGCGAAACCAAACATTAGATATGTACCTACATTACAAAAATTATAATGAAAATTTTCTGATTCACATAATTGGTTTTATTGCAGTGTTAAGACAACAAGTTTTGTTGCAATAGCATGTATTTAAATTCCGCGGTGTAGTACCTTACAGATTTCTCCAGAGTAAATTTATATTAATTTATTCTTGATTCTTTATAATTTTTAATGTTCCAACGTTTTTGAATAGTATAGTACTGTGTATTTTTAACGTGATTTTCTGGATAATAACGATAGCTTAATTTCAGAATACAATTAATTGAGTGAAAACGCTTTGATATTTAAAACACTCCTGTCGTGAAATTGTGTAAGCATTGCGATTATTTCCTCCTACGGAACTACATGAAAGAAGGTAACCAGGGAATCACGTGAGAAGCTGAGACAACAAATTGTGGGTATATTTCCACTGTCTTAGGTTGGGTGCCCTAAGAAAACACGCACTGTAACTGTTGTTAGTTTCTTTGTCGATGTAATCGCTGACACAGGTATTTGGGAAGTAGCGACCCTGGCCGAGCCTCAGCTCCAAACAGTGTGACCTACACTTTATAAAAACTTCCTTAAATATTTAGGAAGTAATTAACCTAAACGCAGTCTGGGACAGTTACCATATTTCCGTCTTGTAAATATGCTAACTTTTACACTTGTTACAGTACAAGTCTGGTGACTTCAGTATACATTTAACTGTTTTATAAAAACGTTTAGGAAAGTTATCATGGATGACTGGGAAACAAGTATACCATACTTACTTTCTTAGTGCTCCTATAAGCACGAGGGGTAAATTTGCAAACAATTTTTTTTTACAGTGTAGATCGACAGTAAGGTTAACTCTACTGCAGGTTGGAAAGAGCAATGTTAAGATAACAGGGAAAATTTCTTTTGCTTAAGTACTGGTATCGTTAAGAGGCGTAAAATGACCAGTCACAGAGTTTCGTGAATTTTAAGTTACATTAAGTTAATATTATGAAAGAAAAATGGGTTTCATTTATACTTTTAAAGTAAATTAATGACTTATCTCTTTACCACGCCTAATTAAAACAAATTCTACTACGACCTCGTATTTTCTGGTCCCTTAGAGATAGCAGCGAAACTAGCTGCAGAAATGTTCCCTGTGCCAAACTCTGCTGGATTGAGTATAACTGGTGCCGGTGCCTCAACATCCGCTGCATTCAGTAACTGTGAGAGTCAATGAAGAGAAGTACTGCACCTGTAAGACGCAAGAGAACATACAGATCACCATAGAGAACATCGGCTTTAAGAGTTTGTGTAACGGAAACTTAGAAGCCGCCCATTCATATATTCAGCCATGTAGGCAGCCGGTGAAATGTGCTCTTAAAGATTAATTCAACTCACGTAATTTTATTATTTTATTAATTTAGCTTACAGATTAAACACAAAATTTTTTTTCCGAAAGGTAAACGACTTATGCTTGAAGGATCAAGTTGTTATGTTTAGTAAAACTGAACATTCTGTTTTCCGGACTAAGATAGTCATACTATCTCTTAATAGAATTTCGTAATTTAGGGAACGCGATTCAACAAAAAAAATATAAAGCGCAATGAAATTCACAAATCATATCTTAAATCTTACTAACACTTGGAACAAATTAATGTGACTTGTTTGGCCATCATACATTCTTAAAGACATGTTGTAAAGCAGAACAGGAGTTGTACGTAAACATTTGAAGTATTATGATCCTAGGAAATACTACAAGTTCCTTATATTTTAAAAATAGGACAATTCTTTCGTGTTTAGATAAAGGAAAAGTCGTACATTTCCAAAACTGTTTCAATTTTTAATGTTACGAACACCGGAACGAAATTTTTTAACACAACTTCTATACATCCGCATTAGATTTTTCAGACTATTAGAAGATATTTTATACAAAGACTAATGTAAAGCATGATGGTTAAATTGTATCATATTTTAAAAGAAAGTTAAGTTCGGCAAAAAGAAAAATAAGAACCGTTCGTTTTTCCACAAACCTATCTTGAGTAAATTCGAAATTATACTATGGCAGTAGACAACGTGTAACTGGGGTATTTTTAAGGAATACAATGTTATTTATGCCCTCCAAAATAGTTTTTATAAACACTGTAAAATTATATCTGTTCGAAAAAAAATCATTTTAAGTTTATAATCTAATTAAAAGCCTTAATATAATAACTATAATTAATTTTTTGTGGAAATTGAAAAGACGACAATTTTATTCAGTTTGTTATAGTTGATAGTTAATTCAAAAGTTGGATTTTTAATATATAACCAGCTGTCCGTATGCGGCTTTGCCTGAATTTAATAGTTTTAGCATACCAAGTAGTGACCACAACTTTTCAGTGGTCGTTGACGAGAGTATCATTTAAATTAGAACGAAACACTAATGTATTCAGGTCTATATTTTCGTGATACGATATTTGATAGTCAAGTTCACATAAAGATTAGAGAATGCAGTATATTATGTATCGATCGGATTACTTTCTAGGAAAACTATAATATTCTGGTTTAGTCCGGCAGAAGGTAGGAGGGGGAAAGGACAAGTAAACCGACGTTTCAGGACGCCGTAGAACTCTCCAGAAAATTCTACAGCGATTTAGAAAAAAGTGGAACATTCCATGGTAGGGTAGAAAGATGAGGGGTGGGTAGAAAAATGAGGGACGACTAAAACGACGTCCAGGACACTGTAGAACTTTCTAGAAATTTCTACATATTTCTAAAAACACTGCTATATTCCAGGATAGGAAGGCAAATTGTATTATGGGGTAATGGACAACTAAAACGTCGTTCCAGGACATCGTGGAACTTTCTATAACATTATATATTTCTAAAAAAATGGAACCTTCCAGCAGGATTACAAGACGTTCCTGGAAATTATGGAACTTTTTAGAAAATTCTAACTTCTTTTGAAAAACTAATATTTACAGTGAAAATTTCATTGCGTCACACATTTTCTTCACCTTTTACCACCCACGCACATCAGCCTCTACCAGACCCTATTAGAATGGATGGGGGACCAAGAACATTATAACCGCGAGTGGAAGGTGGTGGGTAGTTGTGGAGAAAACTGAGAAGACCTAAAAATACGAACATACCTCTAATACCATTATGTATGATTCGTTGCAAATAATTGTAAAATTGGCTTATATATAACACGAGTATATTTAAGTTATATTAATACCTACCGCTTCGAATCCATTCGTTTTTTTTTTTTTACAATTACCTTTGTTTCAGTGGATGTAACAATATTTTTGGTGTGACAGGGCATAGATTGAAACTTAATAAATTTTCTGGAACTGTTGCAACCCTATATTTATTATTTTGTTACAGGAATCCAATAACATGATTTACGTACTAGAGCAACTAAAATTATCACAACAGTAATAGAAACCCAAAACGGTGAAGAGTCAATCTCATGAAGAAAAACTTTACGCGCATACTACAGTACTTTATACTCTGTATTTTTAGATGATTTTTTACGTGTTCCAGTAACATAATTCTGAATGTAATTGCAATCAATTAAGTAGTTAATGATTCACGATAAATGAGCTGTGTCTATTTACAGTAAATTGTTTAACTGTAAAGTGAACCCTTTTAAAGTACCCGGTTACTGTTATCTAGTAAACAGTTGGTATCGCTTTGCCATGTGTTACTATAAAACTAAAATAATTCATAACATACATAGTTTATCCTGATAGCGTAGTAGTAATTGATTTTACAGATAATTTAGCTGGAAGGCCATATGCTCAAGACTTCTATGTCTGGATAAATGAATAAAATATTTCTGCCAGTAATAAACTGGAAATTTACCATAGATTGATTTCAATTGAATCGTTTCTTCACATATTTTTAATGCATCACAGATTTCCAAATAAGAAACGCCATCTTCGTAGACAGCAACAGAAGAACTTAATCATATTCTGTAAGGAACATGCCAACATTAATATATATTTTAGCACTGGAGATGATAGTGGTAAAAATATTTATTTAACTTGTTTGACACTGTCAAAGAAGTTTAAGCCTCCTGCTTTCATGTTAAATTTAAATTGCACTAGCTTTACAGCCAAAACATTTTAACATCAGTTTTCCAAGAGACCTCAGTATTGGACAGTCAGGTTTAGTGATCCACATGCAGCCACGGTCCTACCATAACAGCCGGTTCGAGAACTATCATCAGTTGTTGCTAAAAATATGTATTCGAGTCCTGTAATGTTCTGACTGTATTTGACTGTTAATAGACTCTATGAGCAAATGCATTAAAATGAAATACCTAACATATCTACACAAATATCGTTGACAAATGTGCGAAAAGTTTTTGGGTGGTTTCTCGCCGCACTGTTTGAGTGCGCTACTGTCCAGTTGATTTTTTAATTCATCTTGGAGTAATTATCGGCATTACATAAACAAGAATAAAACGGCAAATTTTACGTATTTATTTATTTTAATTTAGAAGTTACTAAAAATGTTTTCACTGTTCTAAAGGATGAAATGGACTTTCAGATTATGTATTTTTGTGGTCTAGACGAAGCTGTTTCCGAATATCGTCGACAGACGAAATCACTGTTGTAACTTTCATTCAAATTTCTGTAATTTGCAGGACGATTTATACGTTCTCAATTTACAAATTCACTGCTAAAAAACGCCGCCTGTATTAAAACAAGCAGGAAAAAGTGCAGGTGATGGGGCTCTGCGAAGCTGTGTTCTCGCCGAAAAACGATGGGTCAAAACCATATTTTCTTGTCTGATTCGGCGAGATGTGCAGTATTCTCATTGAATGTATTTTCTAAGACCCGTTCTACAGTGACACACAAGCGCATACGTATCACAAAAACGCAAACGCAAGACGCTCCGGAAAGCAAGCGGGCACGGATACGCATTCGGAAACGCAATAGCAATCGAGCATTTCGTCTTTCGTCACCATGTTTGCTTACAACACATTTGCATGTTGAGTTTTTACGGTTAACAATTAAATTCGTCTTCGTGCACTGTATTTACAAACATTATTTGCGACTAAAAATTATTGGACACTTTTCATGAAGGGCCATTTGAAAAATTAAACAAGTGAAAAAAAATTATTAAAAAATTGATTGTAATTTACTAAGTTAAAATTACGTAGCTGTTAGCATTTCTATTTCAACGCAAAATACGTTCATGGTCTTGTTATACTGTTTATAAAGTACTGAACTAGTATAAATGTAAAATTATTTTTTAACTTATTTCGGAAATTTACATGAGAAATAATTTTTTAATTTCATAGGTTGCAAGTTCGTACGTTTAAGAATGCGTTTTCATGCATTGTAGAATACAAAATTTGTTTTACTCCGTGTGATCGTTTCGTTTGTGTGTTGCGCATCCGCTTTCTTACGTTTCCGTTTCATTGTAGAACGGGCCAATGAGCTGCGCTTGCCCAGCTGTGCAGAGGTTAGATTGGCTCGAGTGTGCCGCGCATAGCGAGCAATATCTGGCGGCCGCCGCCGACCTTCCAAGCCACAAGACCAGCCGCGCAGCTGTGGCGCTGCAACCTATGACCTCCTGCGATGCATTTACAAGCATTCCACAAGGCCAACTAAGCACATCACAGTAACATTTTATATATTTTTAGTCCATATCGAACCATTACTCGTTTATTTAAACATCGCTATTTGCCTAATCAACATACCGGCGTTGTGGGTTGATTTAGATACCTACGGTAACTTTAAATTTTTTATTCTTCTTTCTCATGTGAAAATCGCAAGAAAAAGATTGTTACGTGACCAACCAAAGTCAGCTTAAATTTCCAACACACACACACAGCAAACTGGTATCCAAGCTACCATGAGCTCATATGAATTCTGCTGTTGGCCAACAGCTTGCCAACTTAACCAATAATGTAAGGTCAACTTGTAAAGTACCCTCCGTCTTGTAATGCGGCCTCACAAAGGTACGAGAGCCCGGAGCAATTTACATCACGGAAAGCGTTTGGGTGATTACAGGCCAGTAAATTCTAGCTTGTCGCCAAATAATGATGCAAAATTTGAAGATTTCTGTTAACAAGTACCTCAGATATCACATGTAATGCCAGGAATCTAGAGTTTTCCTATTTGTTTCCAATTGTACCAAGCATTTCAAGTTATTTTATGTTTCTCAAGTTATTTTATGAGTCTCAGTTTATTCCAGGCGACTCAAGTTGACCTTAGGTTTCTTAAATAATTTAAGTGCAAGGATTAATAATTGAACTTTTCACTAAATTAACGTCTGAGGATGCATTAGAGTCATAAGGCGTTAGTGCCTGATTTGAGAGCCTTTAAAAATTATATAACTGTAGGTTAATTGCGTATGTCATCACACTTTACGTGCACCAGTAGCCATTTGCCTTTTGACACGATGGGTGATGCAAAACTTACTGTTTTATAAATTTTATTTTTATTTACCACAAAAATTAAATTACATGCTATAATACTAATATTTTTAAAGTGCACAATAGTTTTGTATAACGATTCGACAATTTGTTTCTGTGGAAGTGTTTCCCAAAATATATCCCGTAAAATGTTTTGTTAGAAAGAGTTATGCATATAATTTATCCTCTAAGTACTTCAACATTCTGATGTTCTTACTTCTCCACTTAGAACGTGTGTTTAGTTAGCTTCGATGACACCCACACTGTTTATTTGTTCTGCAGCTTCTAGAGCGCAATTCGCAATAACTACACGGCGATATTTGACACACAGCATTACATCTCACTGTGACTCCAAGCTAGGCTGTGTCGTTGCGTGTCCCACCATGTTATGCATTGCACAACATGGTTCCAGATGCACTTCTACAGAATACTTTTGCTGGATCAAACACTTATTATGCCAAGACAAACTGTACTATTGTGGACATACGCTATTGTGGTATATTCCGTCCCAGAAATCTTAGAATGAGACTGAGAGAACCAAACAACAAAAACGAAAAAAAGAGAGAAAACAAGCGTAGTTGGCTGCAGTCAACATATTCATAAACCCAAACAACACAGCATGAAAGATCCCGTAAGGAATTAGTCAACAACAAATAAAAGGAAAAAAGAATAGTCAACAACGAAAAATTAATAGTAAAGTTTATCATTCTGTCACATTGCAAGAAACACTCAAAGACATTACCAATTCGCCATGACGTAAACTATTTATGCATAATTATATCCACCATGTGTGCCAAGGTTTATTTAATTTTATCATGTTTCGGTTACGTACATTATAATGGCAGTGAGAGTATTTCACGTACTGTAAACACATGTGAACACATCACATTGACGTTATGTAATTTTTGTTATCACTCGGTTTGCAATATCCTATCATAATTATCACTATGTTGTTCTCTTTGTTTACGTGTTGTTTCTCGTCCCTGGTATAGAAATTATAAAATTTCATTCTTTACTTTAACATTTTTACAGTAATTTTTCTATGTTTTACTCGATTTTTTTATGACTGTGTGTGCTATTTGAAAACATTCGGTGTCTTTCAGAAAGCTTAGTGTTTATGTTACCAGCTAGATTATTATTCCACAAAATTATATTCATGGAAAATAATTTCATTGGTATTTTTATACGTGGTTGATATTTGTTAGCTAACATTTGTGGCTCATATCTAGTTGAATTCTTGAAGCAAATTACTTTCGGCTACAAAGACTGGCAACAAAATTCTTCAAAAAAATGGTATGTAGGGAGAGACTTATTTCGACCGACCAATTTCGTAGGCAAGTCCTTCTGAAAAATAAGGTATGGTTTTATATAACAGGTTGGCCGAAAAATCATAGTGACGCAGTATCGACTACATGGAAATGGATGTGCAGAACCAATTGTAATAAAACTATATAAAACCGTTTGAGATACAGTACACATACGTATACATTTTGGAGGAAAAGAAGAATGGTTTCCTGACGACATCAAATGTGTACTAATAAAACCCGTTCGTAGTAAAATAGGGTATGCGGGATTGCGACCGTATGGAATTTTGTAACCGCAACGTTGTATCATGGTTTATGAAAGAACGTGTGCTAAACAAAAAAGGGTCGCCTTAGTTAAACACCAACAAGCCAAACTTTCCTCCAGAAACAGTGAACGAAGTACCTCTGGAATGGTGTTACCCAGAAGCCTGTGTGGTTATGCAACTAACCTGGTAATGCTACCAGAGGGGCTGCAGCGCGGCAGTCGGGCGGACACATCGCGTGTCTCCTCGATTCCTGGCGGGGAGCATGTTTCCTATAGGAAACTCTGCCGTAATTATTAGATTATGTACCACTGCAAGCAAGGCAACGAATGTGGTTACATCATGACGGCGCTCTAACCAAACGTGCACACATCATCCGCACGTACATGAACAACACATTCCCTGACCTATTAATCTGCAATGGTTGACACATTGCATGACCTGCACGTTCACCCGACTTTAGCACTTTACACTTCTTCTTTTGAAGGGCGATACGTTGCTACGCGTATGAGACCCAAGTGCAAACTGAAGAATATCTTGTCTGGCGGTTCGTCACAGCGACTGGCAAATATTCCTATGCAGAATGTCTTTATATGTGTCGGAGAAAATTTGGTGCGTCTCTGCGAACTTTGTGTGAAAAGTGAAAGCCGGCGATGTGAACCTTTCTCGTTCGTGTGAATATGTGAATTATATACAAGGACGCACAACTATTCTACTTTTCTCACGTCACCCCTCCGTACTCCCCCTGCATGTTTGGCAGCGATGCAGTGGAGATATGTAGGTGACTCTGAACAGCTATGGGACCATGCGAGTCTGGTTGGAGGACAGGAGGTTGACGATGAGTGTATGGAGTAGCAACAGAACGTCTGCGCGGGGGAAACAAGACTTCCCCGAGCACACTTGCTGACCTGCGGCATCAGCATCGTTCAGCACGACTGTTACATTCGACAATCTGGATGGACTCCGCCGGGTATCTAACCCGGGTCGGAGGCACGTGATGTGGCCGCTTAACCGCCGCGGCCCTTGTGGTACAGGCGGTTCGGAATAAAGTGAACACTAAAAAAACCTCTGCTAAAGTTCTATTTTCAGCCAACTGGTATCTTACCGCGCGTAACGGCTAACGACGGGACATGTCTAACCTCTCTTGACATGTCACTTAATGTTTGAGCGTGTGAGATAAGGTGTGCAATCACTATGAATCGATACAGTTTAATAAAAAGGATACAATTATATCTATTTTCGATGGTTTTGTTTCTGTATTGTTGTGTTCAAATAGGAAAACGCATGAAACTGTATTGCGTAATTTCGCTGCTAACCATACAAGTAGTAAGGCAACTACACTTAATATCGAAGTATACCTATGCAGTAACGGCTAGTGATATTTTTCCAAAGTTAAATTTTTAGTGCTCACTTTACCCCGAATGACCTAGCCTATAGAAGTATCAGGTAAGTTGCATTACTACACAGGCGTTGGATAACGCCACTACCTACCCTCAAACAGTTCGGTCACT
Organism: Medauroidea extradentata; assembly: GCA_003012365.1. NCBI lineage: Eukaryota > Metazoa > Arthropoda > Insecta > Phasmatodea > Phasmatidae > Medauroidea > Medauroidea extradentata. The sequence goes on from PNEQ01080594.1 coordinate 119,469, forward strand.
GGAAAAGTTTGACCGGAGGGCGTTCTACTATGGCGAATATTATTTTTTTTTTGTTTAACACAGATTCTTCCGTAAACCGACATTCAACACTGCGGTTAAAAAATGCCACACGATCGCTGTCCCCCATTACCCCTTTCCACTACGAAGAGAGTTGATAAGTGCCCATTTCACATCATTAAACCAGTCTTCTTATCCTTCTAGAAATATCCTTATATTTTCTACTATATATCCAGCGGTTTTCGATAATTTCACTACAATTTATTCTGCACATCCATTTTCATGTGGTCGTAACTTCTTGCTACGATCTTTCGGCCAAACTGTCATGTGTAAACCCTACCTTACATCTCGTAAGGACTTGCCCCACTAAAAGATTGTCGGTAGAATTCCGGTTCGCAGAATTTGTTTTAAATCGCAAAATTATTGTAACCTTCCTATAAATATTGTGCAGACAGTTCTATGAATGGTTCTTATAACAAGGTAGTTTTTATGAGAAACAGCATTGATAGACCACGTTGTTTAAACATGGCAGACTTCGTTTTCTACACCCACACATGCGTGTGGGCATCTGTGAGAAAACTTGATCTGAAAAACGTCGCAGTTAGTGGCGTCACATTTGCGCAGTTAAGAAATATCTGCCCTACACTGTAAACATCTACTCATACATAACAAGACTAAATTGTAGACTTACAAAAGAAAATTTATTTCTGTATGAAGACTCAATATATGCCATAAATTAAAAGCCTTTATAATAGTGTCCCGCTAGTCTATAAATTCTTGTTACACGTATCGGCTTCAAGGCAGGATCCGATAATATATCAACAATTCTAATTTTCGTCTATCTCTGATCGGACACTGTGGTAGGTTCTTCATACGGTTCTGATTATGGTATTAGAAATATAGATCTTGGCACTAACCTATCTACCAATGATATTGAGTTGGCCATTTGACAGCGCTACAGTTAGTGTAGTAGTGTTTTTTTAAACATAGAAATTAATTGCCATACTACCCCTAGCGCTCCTAACAGTTCGTACATGAACTTGTTTTCGCAGTTTCATTCGCCGCATTGTTAAAACCGCATCACCGTGCTAGTGGCGCCAATCAGACATCTGGGAGTAATTTTTCAGCTCCGACGCTGAGTGAAGTAACGAGATTTTGCTCAGCATTATGTGGTAGATAAATAAACACTGAAAACATCTGTACTAATTTCGAAGCCAATATGGATCAAATACTCAATGACAATCTTACATAATTGTATTTGCCAACTTTATGAGTACACTAAATATTTATCCAGAATTACTAATTCGTTACGCGTGATCTCTTGCGCCGCAGTTAAATGCACGACGTCCTGGTGTCAGAGATTGTGCCTCAGAAGTTTGTACCACCTGGAACAATTTTGTTAACAACGTTGGCTAAAGCTATGTCAAGGGTTGCTATTGTTTAAGTTTCGCAAATTGGCTTCAAGAAACCTACAGTTATAGATTAACGCTTTCAGCGTTGAATTATGTACCACGCCCTCTTAACATCTATGTCTTTAGCGCTGGTGCGGTCTGACACGATGTGGGTATGGAGTAGCGTCTGAATATGGTATTAATTTAATTATTATGACTTTTTTGGTTCGTATAAAAGTGAATTAACATAGTTATCACTAAAAAATACCCACTTTTGTCACTGTTCAACTTTTTTTTAGAATGAGGCTGTTGGTATCAAAAGGAGCTATCTCCACTGTGCTAAAATGTACGGCAGAAGTCATTTTTATCTAATACATTTCTACCCACACTATCGGGATGGGTTTTGTCTTACATATTCTACAAAAAATGATATGTAAGTGAGTATCCAAGGAAACTAAATATATGTTAAATGGATTATTAGATATTTTAACTTTAATGTTGGAGGTTGTCTAAATTTTGGTAATAAATGGCGATTGCTCCTTTTGACACTAATAGCCTCACATTAAATTGCGATTTTTAATCGTCACATTGCATCACTTTGATGTGTACTGACAGTAGCTGGATATTTTATCTTCAATTTACGAGAAAAATATCTCGAAAGATCGGATTTTTACATCGTAACATATCCCGTTTAAGCAATAACAATATTTAAAATATGGAATTGTAACAAAAGAGAAGGTATAACTAGATAGGACAAGCCACCTCTTTCAGACACTCGTACCGCCTTACCGAAAATTCTGTTGAGTTCTTTGTTTAAAAAATCAGAAGAAAAAAAAATATGGCAACCAACAGCTTACGTCTTATAGACAACACATGTACACCGACTGTTCTGTAACTTGTCTGGTAGAGCGTCTGAATGATGGACCACTTCTTTCGCTATTGAACTCTTAATTAAACACGTTGCATGGTGATATGAATGTAACTACTACAAGATATAAACAATATTGTCACGTTTAAGTTCTGATGAAGTATATTACAAAACTACTCCAGACATCGTATTAACACAATGAGTGAGAAAACTGGGACAGTAAAATTACGTTACTGCACAATATAATCATTCGACTGGCATGAGTTAAATACAGTTAAATCCATTATTAAGGGCGCTGCCTGTTTCAAAACCGTGATGTGAACACATGTTAAACCATACAGGATGTTACAAAATTGTATGTCAATATCCTAGGGAAACAATCCTCATGCGTAGAGGAACAAAAAGTGTTATATGAACATAGGTTCAAAAACGCACCGTTTCTGCGCTACAGTTGGCATTCATCACGTATGGTTGATAGCGCGCGGATAGGATCATGTAGCTGTGGGGCATCATTACAGCAGTACATAACATGTTACTATGCCACACACTACGCCACTAACACACAGACAGTAGGAACAACTGTGACACAGCAACATGATCCTGCCAGCGCGATATCAACCATACGTCATGTATGCCAACTGTAGCGCAGAAACGGTGCGTTTTTGGACCTACGTCCATTTAACACTTTTTGTTCCTTTACACGTGTGGATTGTTTCCCTAGAATATTGACATGGAATTTTTACAACATTCTGTATTCGGTACTGCTCAGCCATTTGTAATGATATCGCTTTCGTACGAAAACCATTTTCTGCATTGAGAAGAGAAGAATATTTCTACGTGACTACTGATATAAGGAAAAACTTATGAGATTATTTTTGCATGTGTTTTTTTATAATGAATATTTTTATTTATTCACAACCTTCAGGGTATTTAAAGAGCGCCATAATCGTTCCAATATTAATGTGAGAATCACCGAGCTAGACAAATATATCACGGGTGGCATACACGTAGTTTCGACAGGTAAGGTGCTACACCGAATATTATAGAACATGTCACGTCCTAACTCCGTGGTAGGCAGCACCCGTAATTTTTCACTATGTCCCTGACGTAAAATCATTGGTATTTTAATCATAATATTTGTTTTAGAGTCTAAATAAAAAGTGTTTGCTTGTAGAACCAATTTAATGTAGCCTATTAGTTGTTAAAAAATATTGCGCTAAATTTGTATTACGGTAGTATTATACTAATTCATTCTCTCAATACATACTCCATACGGTTGACTTAACTTAATTCTTTCAACTGAGGCAACGAAGAGGGGGTATGATGACGAAGTTTTTGTAGTGCGATTTCGTCTCTTCCTATAGGTCATTCGGAATAATGTGAGTACTAAATATTTAACCTTTGAAAAAAATCACTAGCCGTTACTGCATAAGATTAACAATAGTTACATTATTGTTTGTATGGTTGGTAACGAATCATTGCATGCAGTTCCGTGTATTTTCTTATTTGAATACAGCATTAGTGAAAGAACATAAGATGTATTCGACCTCTCTGTATACCATATTCTTTAAAATATTTATTTATGCTCTTATTGTCATACATACTAACTGTGTAATTTTACTTGATTAGCGCCGTCACAAAGTGATGCGACCACCCGCTGAATTCAAAACAGCCGTTGACACACAGCCACTAACGCTCGCACCATATACGTAGTTCAAAAGTCCTCCGACAGGTGGAACCAGAGTTAGGTTTTCTCTGCTTCAGCTTCGCTTCGCTTGCTTGAAAGCGAGTTGAGTCCGTATGTGTTTGTCCGTTTTGTAATAAATATGGGTTTATGATGAACAGATTCATAAACAGTTACTTATAATACATTTGAATATAATTGCTAATCAGTTATGTTATACGATCACCAGCCTGAGCATGTGGAAATAGAAGTAACATTTTTTTTTCTGTTCCACACATTAAGAAAATACGTTTTTTATTGCTTTTGTAAATTGCGTCGTCGTCGTTCATGGCAGTATGCTGAACGGAACTTGAATTCTTGAATTGCGTGTGTCGTGTGTGTTTATGGTGGTGGTTTTGAATTTACTAATTAATATACTACGCATGCATTTACGAGACGAGTAGCCTAAAGGCAACAGTGTGTGTCGTAACCAATTAGAGTCGAAGAAGAGAAAACAGTGTCATAAAACGTTAACTCGCAGGTATTTATATCTAATATTACTATTGAGTATAGCATATATACAGCGCCCGTTCATTTAATGAGTAGATGTTGCAGATAACATTTATCGGAGCAGTGTAATGTAAATGTAAACATTGTACGAGCCTATGTACATAAAAGCACGTGGCAATGTTTATGTTTACATGCAGCGGAAAGATATAAACTGGCGGAAAATAGAAAAAAATCAGGGCTTTTTTGAGTGCTCACTTTATCCCGAATCACCTTTACACAATATTATTTGAATTTTTTCGTTTACAAAGACGCAGCTTTTGGAGCACCTAATGGCCTTACTACATTTCCTAACTCAAGTTAATAGAATTTGAATTACGCTTTAAATAATTTACGTGATCTTTGAACGATTTCTGTAATTGGTTAGTATTACAAACTGAACCGTTACTTGGACATACGCCATTACGAGCTAATAATGCAGCGTTGCAGAAAAACCTCCAAAAAAAAGCAAGAAACAAAAATACAGTATTGGCTGTTATCGACAAACGTACTACGACCATATTCCTTACCGGAATTGTCTGGATGTTACAGGTAAGTTTGTTGACAACAAATAATGTTTTTTTTTTCCTGTGGGGTTGGGCAACATTCGCTCGCAGAGGCGCATTCACACAAAATGGGCCAGTTATTATATTATCATATTATGGCTGTATTCTTTCCTTAGTGTATGTTTGCGAGCTAAGCGCAGATTATGATAATTGAGGTGTAATTACATCACTGCCGTAAACTGCATTCACTTAGCACAAGTATAGGTATTTTTACACTACGGAAAATATTTGTAGGTAGGACATTTGGTGACAGAAAATCAGATCGTGGCAAGATATTTAAAAAAAATGATTTGATCTACACTGCTAATAATCACTAATAATTCAACGACAGCATAAACATATGTTTAGTGGTTTTCAAATTTATCTATTATAGCGTAAAGTACAGCCAGTTTACTATGGGAATAATCAAGCTTCGATAATAATGAGAATTGAATGATTTCGGGACCATGTTTCAATTCCAAGGTTAACAATATCGTTCAATAGAGCAACGAACTTAAAAAATAAGGAAATATGTTTTTAAACATTGGACCAAAATGAACAAAACGTTGCTTATTTTAGTCGGTGCACGTGTATTCGAAGTCATTGTATCCTGGTAACTATTACACGCACGTAACATTTCTGAACAAATTTGTACAAAAAACGAGCGGGCAATTTCATAGATTACTCTAGGGGCATTGCGAATCAAGAGACCGCGCCCGCAGAATTCAAACATTCAAAAATTTGTTCACGGGAAACTATTGAAATGCGCTGGTACGCTGTCATGAATACGAGCGCTTTGTCCGAACTGATCAGTGAACCGGCAATACAGAATTTGTTTTATGAATTAGTCGAATTGAAAAAAAAAAAAAATCATCGACCCTTTAGCCTCCGGGGACTTAGGTGAAATTTACCACACCCGAAAAGCTTTATTTTTTTTGCACTAATTTTTTTTGCAATGTTGCGGAATGCGTGGAGCAGCACGCGCATGAGCAACAGGGAGGGGGGCGTTCCTCACCCCTCCCGAAAATCCAGCATCCCTCCCCCTAAACTCTAAACGTCACCCAATTACATTGTGCACGCCGCAGAATAAACAAACGCAACGCGCGCAGGAGGCGGTGTTTGCCTACGGTATCGCCACGTTAATTAACTAATGAGTAACTTTGTTCGCGTCCGCAGATGTGGACGTCCGCTCAGGTTTGCGGGGGTGGGGCTGTCACGCCCAGGGGGTGGGAGGTTCTGGAAGGGGTAGGGGCCAGCTTGGAAGTTGAGGGGACACTGCGGCGGACGAGGTATCACTCCTGGGTGTAGTAAACTCCCAACATACCCTGCCCCCTTGCCCTAACATCACACACACTTAACGGACCTGCTAACTTGCCACGGCACAGTGGTACCGCAAAGTGCGCCCCAGGTGATGGCGAATTTTTTTAACCCCTTTTCGCTTTCCCGTCAGACACGAGAAGTCATTTCACTAGCGTCCCGCGCGTCACCAGTTAATTAAGCTCATGATACAGCCATTTACTTGTATCACTTTCTACTCCTTCCTAACCCTTTTTCGCAAAAATTTAGTTTAGGATACCAGGGACAGCTGTTTGTGAAAAAAGAAATTCGTGCCAAAAATACATTTATATAATATTTGATGTTTTAAACGAATACGATGTAAAAGAAAATTTACGCTTTACAGAGTCTGAAAATAATTACTTCTAGGAAGCACACCAGCCAGAATTTTTTCAAAATTATTTTTAATGAATTACAGTTATTTTTTCAGTAAAAAAGAGAGATTTTTATCCATTTTTTTCAATTGTCAATATTTTTCTGTACCTTATGTTAAGACTTCATCACATGTTCTCAGTTAGTAAACAGAATTATCTACTCCGAAAGGCGTTGGTAATTACATACGAAGAAAAACAGTTAAAACGTGCATTTCAGAGTCCAAATATTTTATTCATTTTGCGAAGAAAAAAATTTGCTGTGGAAAAAACTCATTCAAATAATGATTCATTATCTAAAATTTGCGTGACACTTGTCACTTATATAATATAGATTTAAATGTTTGTAGCTGAAACGTTTTCTGGTCCTAAAAAGTGGCTAAAAATATGTGAAAGTTACAAGTTTGATTTCTTTTGTGATGTTCAAATTACTAAAATATCTTCACGAGCTGAAAATTTTGCACGCCAACATTTTTCGTTGATTACTTCAAGAGTAATGCATTGAAAATAATTTGTATACACCATTGTGCATAAAATTTGCCGAACATTTAGCAGACTTTAAAAACGGTAAAATTTTCAACAGCATAAGCGCGCTATTACTTGTAATGGAATTTAATTACTTTATTGATGAGGTTTGTCATATTTTTCTCTGACGCACTTTAACTTACTGGGTATTTATTATTTATTTTGGATTTATTTTAAAACAAAAATAAATGTTATATTCGTACATCAGTAAACTTATCTGTTACTACTTTCGCCGTTAATTACAAAAAAGGTATTCCAGAATTGATAGATTGCCACTTTCAAACCTTCATAATTTGACCACTACTTCAAAAAATTAACACTTCATGGTATAGACGTAAATATTTTTTTCAATTAATTCATTGACAAAAGTCTTACACATCTACAGTTTCAATGGATGTATCAGGAACACGACAGATTTAAAACGACTGGGGGAAATTCTCTGTAAGAAGTGACCGAGTATTGAACTTCACTCGCAGGTCATTTATTTAGATACAGGTTGCACGTACAGTGTTTGACGTTGTTACGTGCGAGACAAGAAGTTTTAGCAGCAGAGCTATAATCCGCCTTCTTCATACCCCACTAAATTTTAATTCTGAGGAGTTCTACACTTGTGTAAATATCAGTTCACTTCAACCACTCAGTCAAAGCCAAGACTCTCCATAATTCACTATTTCTTTCTCCCTCCACCTCATCCTGTACCCCATCCCATTTCAATACTTTTCCCAGAAACGCGCAACATACCTCTTTATAGTTACACGTGCAGGGAAGTGCATTAAGATTACACCACGTATGTTCCTATCAGCGGTAGGATATCTTGCCCCATAGAAGAAACATTTCTCATAGTCGAACATCTCCTAAACAATAATTAACGGACCTACAAATAACACACATAAATGTATGATCTAATGATATCACTTACCAAAATCAGAATGTGCCTCTCTTTGGGCAGAAAATCACTTTTTCCGGCACGTCATCACATACAGTTAAAGGCAGTTGTGGCCGCTTTTGGAAAGGAAGTTAGGAATGATCAGTTTATCTGCAAATTTCAGGCTCGCCCAACAGAAAACCAATAAATAATTACACTCTCGAAGACCAAAAATTATTCTTTCTGATGACACGGAAATGTAGTTTTAATACAAGTGGTGGGTGAGAGTTTTTTAAATACTACATTCATCTGTTGAATTAAATTTTTCTAAAAGGCATTTTACTTCTATTGACTTTGACGAGTTCCAAATAAATATCTTCCTAGCTTTTGTTACTCAAGAATTTGACATAAATATTAAAAAAAGAAATTCGATACACAATGAACGTCTTATACTACTATTGTTTTATTTTTATTTTTTAAATTAGTTTATACACTACTGGATTCAGCTCTTGGTCAACTTACAAAAGGATTTTTTTTAAAATTAAAACTTTACCTAAAACAACTTTTAAATAAAAATTTTACCTAATACAATTTCCTAAATAAAAACTTAACCTAATATCCGTGAAATGCGTACACTATCAAGTATTGTCAGGAGACAAATTTGTGTCTAAAACATCCCGAAAAATATGCCTTTATACTAACTGGAAACGCGTATATTATTATAATTTTTATCTCTAAAATAGATAGTCAGTTAAAGAAGTTACGCTGTTTAGAAACAAACTACAAGCAAGTATAATAGTTTTCTTGCGTGCTTGGTAGCGCTTTAAACATATCGAAGGAACCGCCTATTGTAGGTAAGTTACCGTTATTTTATAATTACTTCGCCAAACTATTGTTACATTTATGGGCATGGGTACGGAATTTTCCGACACTGTTTTCACGTGAAAAACTAACAATCTCGCGTAAATTTTACCAAAATTATTTATAGTCTAGCAGTAATTCTACACACTCGCGTTTTGTGCAGTGAAAATAATTTTAAGACATTAATTTTATGCTAAAATTTACTTCCAAAGAACAAAGTGAAATGATTTGCTTAATGTGAGCCTACACGTTAGTTAGTTATTCCACATTGTATTTTACAATCACGGCATTTTACATTAGATAGAGATTCGTCGAAACCGGCGTTAGCAGACGTTAGCACTGGTATAAACCTCTGCACGAAAAATAGCCTTCGATGACAGATGATGTAATTAAATTCAACAACTGATGTGTGCCAGAATCAGTTAATCTCATTGAATCCAAACGACACAAGCTTTAATCAAGTAAATGGAAACATAAGAGGATTGTGAGCTCAAGCATAAATCTGTATGTAAACAAAGATGACCTGCAAAAACAACGTATCAAGGCTATTTCTAAACATGAAAATCTCGTAGAGTATTAAATTGCTCCAAATACTGTTAGCGTTTGATTCGCGGAACACATCGTTCTCAAATTTACTTTAGTAAATTAATATTTGCCATTCCATTTCTGTTATAGGTTAGCCTGATAAAAATGTATCAAAATGTTTATTGAAGGGTGAATAGAAACAGCAAAGGTAGTAAAATAAGCATAAGCTAAAATGTACATGCACAAGCAAAATGTTGTAGGTATCTAAAACATAGTTTCTTTATAAAAATGTTACTTATAAAAGTTTTTATGAATTTATTTAGCCGGAAAGTTTTGTAATATAGCATTTTTTTTCACACAGTTAAGCTCCTTTAGGCTAAAAAGCAGTAGGCATCCGAGGGTTACGTAACATTTGCTTACGAGTACTGTGTCATAAACAGATAGCGACAGTTTTTCTTTAATAAAAATTAACCACGATATGATAGATATGTTTTAAGCACACACTACCAAAACTCAATTATTTTAATCAAATAAATTCCTGCAACACATTATTTTGGTTTAAATGCTTGCACCATCTCAGTTAGTTAAAACATATATTTAAAAATTAATGTTGACACAAATGGTAATTCATCCTTTCTAAAATACTTCGAGTTCAAAACTCATTTTCTTTTATCATTTAGAAAAATTATAGAGTGTAATTATTCAAATTTTACATACATTAATTTTAATGTAATGTTAAAAAATATATAATATTTTTTTTAAATTATTTGTTGTAGCATATATTTGAAAACCCCACGAAATAGCAATTTACCCCACGTTTTAATCACTGTGAATGTCAAAAATATTATAGTCAGATAATTCTTAATACAAATACCTTAACAGAACATTTTCAGAAACAAAAATTGTAAATTAATTATTGTCAGACATAAAACTTTTGCAAGTTGTATAGAACATGTACAAATGTTTCTATGAGGTTAAACATTATTGAAAAATTAAAACATTCATATTTCTTACACGCCATGGCATAGATACTTAAATAAAATGTTTTAGGGGAAATCAAACTGCTTCGTACACGTGGTATCAATACCATACAGGAGCCACTGGCCAAACTAAACTAATTCATCTGAGCTTTCAAAGCCAGATAACAGCAAAAGAACTATTCTGGTGTATACAACGTCGAAATTCTCATGAGAAAATGTTTATATTAGACATACAGAACGAAGAATTTCAACCCGTTCAAAGAACACATCGCAAACATACAACAAGAACATGTCAGCAATACTCCAATATTTCTTTGAGATTTTACACTGTATTTTTTTTTTATGAAGCGAGGTATGTTGCAAATATTTACAACCATGTACACATATCAGAGAAGGCACTAAAATCAGGTAGCATCTGAAGCAATTTAATAGAGAAAGTCCACAATATAATCACATAACGAGAAAACAGCACTATAGTGAGAAACAAGATCTTACCTTATCAGCTGTAAAACCCGACCAATCTGACCATCAGGTGCCGCTTAATGACAGCAAAACTAAACTGAGATTATCTGGCAGCAATCTGAACCGTGTTCTTGGACAAACGTTATTACGAAAATAAACAGCCATTGAAAATCAAATAAACTTATCTGTTGGTGTAACCCTGAAAATGGTAGCAACACTTGGTAATAGGATGACCAGTTGTTTGAAAGTAATGTTAGTAAAATTCTACCAAAAAATTAAACAATTGCCAAAGGTTCATGAAACCTTTGTAAGACAAGTACAGTTTTGTCGTGTTGGTGTGTGCCGTAAAAATAAACACACGTTTATTTATACATCGCACTTTATCGAAAAAAAAAAAAAAATTGGTTTCAAGACGTGTGCAGTTAACATGATTATGTTACAATGGATTGAAATACTAACCAAGTTTTCACTAGTGGATATTTTTTATAACGAATTGATCTTTTCCAAACACTTCGTGGCAACTGCGTGATCTCCGTACATTTTTAAATGTATTTTTCAGTCTACTTTTTTTAGGTAAGAATAATACAATAGAATTACCTACTTAAGAAAGAGCAACACTTTTTTTTTAGATTTATTACAATAAAATTAGCATTTGCTTAGTATATGAATATTTGGTTTATGATGTTTGAAAAATCTCGACACCATTCAGCGCAATCAAACTTCTTTTGAGTAACATTCTAAATATATTGCATCTACGTAGACACTTTTAAAAGACTTTCATAAAATATGATTGCAGCTTTTGATAAGGGAGATATTAACTTCTCACTCACCACATCAATGTTATCAAAATTTTTGCTGTAATATATATTTAAGTCAAAGTTCATTTTAATGGGAATTTTAATACAGCATGTATTTGTAACCTGTGGCTTACTACGATTGTTATTTTGTGGTGATGCTATTAAAGGTTATTTGAAACTTAACTGGTTTGTGTATTATTATGTATTCTTATAATTCAATTTTCTTTCAAATACAGTCGATTGTCGGTCGAGTAGATACGTTATCAACAATGATTGAATATCAATAATATTATACAATTTGAAAATACTTGTCCTTTAAATAAATTGTATGTTTTTAATTGGATTTACGTTAACTTGTGTAATTATTAACACAGTGTATTTTTAAAACCACCCAAATTTTAAACCAACGCGTTTTCGCGATTTATTATTATTCATTTGGAAAGTACTGAAAAGTAGTATCTTTGAGCAAACAGAAATTGTTTTAAGTAAATAATTGCTTGATACATTCACGAAATGCGTTTGTATTTAATTAAGTTATATACTATGAAATACGTGTGAAGTAGCGCCCAATATGGAAACTATTCCGTATATTTTACGCCGTTCGTGGTAAAATAGTAATAATTCATAATATTATACCAAAGATGCTATGTGCCCAACTGTAGGTTAGCATGTACTGCAGAATAACACAACTCATTATTCGGTAAACATAACACTTCGGTTTACAGAGAACTTCAAAGCACTATAAAATTTTTAAGACTTGCAAAACGTTCGAATGAACAATATTCAATCTTTCTATGCTTATTCAGTGCGATACTTCGGATTCAGAAAGCCATTTAGTTTTTATTTTTATCAAATACTGAAAACAAAACCTTTAAGCAAAAATTGTAATAAAAAATACCTAGACTTGAGTACCAATTGTCCACAAACTAATGGATTCTTATTCCGAAACTTACCAGTGTACCTTAGCTCGATGTTAGCATTTTAAGAGCCATTAAGTAACTTATGCCACGACTACTAAAACGATGTGGGCTTGTACCCATTCCTCTCAGTATTCATCTGCTCACATTTATATGGCTAAATAATATTTTGCCATCCTCCGAAACTGATGAAAAACCCTTTTTAATGTCTTGCCTGTGACTCGACGTCTCTAGATTGTTACGGCGATAGACAAAGGTGGATTGACTGATTCGCTTCATTTGAAAATTCTACAAGTGTTTAATTTATTCCCTTTAGACATTATAACTTCAGGTGGTGAGATTGATAATTTATATCATGTCGGATAAAATTAGTGACTTAACTGAAAATTATTAACAAATAACGAATCGTGTCAGTCGAGGAGGAAGGGAGAACGGTAAATACGAATACAGCATACGAAAAGACATAACTACTATTAAATGAAAGAAATTTGCGTTGATTTAAAATAAACCTGTTAACAAAAAAAATGCACATCACAATACCCGATCAATGTAAGCATACGATGGTATTTTTCGTTTTAAGCTTCTCATTGTCTAACACGAGATTTTCAGATCAACTTTAAATAATTTGGGTATGTTTATAAACCATCGGAGAGCTACATAACTTTTCCAGAAACACGGACGGCATCTCCAGAAATTTCAAGTTGTGCACCCTGGGACCTTCGTCTAAGCCCTTAAAGGACGAGGTTCCGCCATTTCCGCTGTATGGACGTAAACACGCTTACAGAAATTCCACTCTCCCTTGTTTCTTCTCCTCCTTGTCCTGGAGGTCCCGGAAACAGGAAGTAGCATGCATCGTTCCCCGGAACTCACCGATGAGGAACGGAAGAACACTTGATGACAGACGGCAACTGGAGGAAGAAGTAATGCCTCTGGGGGTAAGATATCGGGGAAGATAATAACTTTGTGATTCTTTCCCTTGGTTTCCCCGTTACAACAGCACGTACTTTTCGGGAGCTGGAAGAGAGCGCTTGTTTAGATTCAAGAAATAAAGAAATGCTGTACAGACTGTAAATTTCCAGTAGACGTACACCGTGCAGTGAAAACCACGCAAGACAAAAAACTTTACAAGCTAGACCAGTTACTTACCAATCTAATGAAACAAGCTACTTCACTTACAGTTTTTTTTATAAAAACTTATTTGTGATAAGTTTTCGCTTCTTCATCTTGAAATTATTCCCAGAGATGGTTTAGCTTTGATGGAATCGATCGAATTTGTTTTTGAACTGCGTTATGTTCTGAATTTTTACGTTAAAAGCCTTCGATGTCTGTGTTTATTCAAAATAAAATACTGAATATTAAATGTAAAATTGTGATAATTTCTTTCAAGTAGCTATAACTGAACTTTTTTGTTGTAAAATGGCTATGTGTGACAGCAGTACATTTGTTTATTTTCACCTTACAACTTAAATGACTAATTTCGATCAATTCTAGAATCCTCATGGAATAATTTAACGTTTTCGCGATGTTCACAATAATTTCCCTTTCTTGATGTAACATAACTTCACATAAAAGTGAGTTCTTTCTATTTATTGTACATCTTAAGCGTTTCTCAGCTAATTTCTTGTCTTCGTCAAAATTTCAATTTTAACCGTATAGAGAGTAAACTGTTAGGAAAGGTTCCTGCTTCCATTTATGTTATCCGTGTTGTAGTAAAATTTGTACGTATATTTTTTATCATACTGTATTTCATCTTGCAATATTTATATAGGCAATCGTACATCATATGTATTGACATCTAGCATTAAATTAGTATCCAGACAAAACATTCTGTACGTCTTTGTAAAACAAATTCAATTAAAGTAAGGAGATTGGATTTTACGTGTTGTCGACAGCGAGATCGTTAGAGACGATGACACACAGCTTGGTTCGACTACGGGAGCTGGGAAAGGAGTTGGTCATGGCCTTTGTTAAGTAACGATCGCCGCTTTAACTTGGAGCGATTTCGGGAAACCATGGTAAACCGAAATTAGGATGGCCGGAGCCGGGGATCGAATCCGCGTCCTCCCGAATGCGATTCCAACGTGTTACCGTTGCGCCACATTGCTCGATGTACGTATAGTCATATTAACAAACATTATTATTCATTCACGCCACGTTTCTTTCTATAGCTGTCACCTAAAGACTTGATAACCACATTCCAATGATTTTAGTCTTGACTAACAAGAAAAGTAAGATTTTTACCTCCCATCTTGACATTTTCTGTCATGAATTGTACATACATTACTGCAAACGTTTACGTTCATATTATAGGCACTCTTTAAGCTCGTCATACATTACTTTTTTGCCTCAACTGGCGTATGATGTAGAAGTTATTTCATGACATTAGCAAGCAGAGCTTTGACTTCGTGCGTCTCAACTCCTGAAGGATGGTCGGTCTAGGGCCACAGAAACTTCGAATCCTCCATGATTATGGAAATGTTTGTCTTGATGTCGCGGTTTTGCCGTGATAAATGGCACGTCTTTAAAGTTTGTTGCGCGTCGGGAAATCAGAACCTTGGTATTAACATGTCTAAGGCAGATCGCGGGGAGGTTCTAATGCGAGAAGTTTAGTTCAGTTTCGAGACTGAACAAAGCTCAAGTTCTTACCAACACCATGAAGTATTATTTTATGATTTAATTTGCATTGAATTACTAAGGTCTCGTGAATATTAGCTCAGCGAACACAACAATTTATTTTATTTATATTTTTAATTTTCTATAAGTTACAGTGTCGTTTTGTCACCTGTACATAAAACAGGTTTCATAGTTTAACCTACACACAATTAAAACGAATGTTTATCCTTGTAAAGCAAATAATAACAAATATGACAATACCGAGGTGGATTGAAACTTTGAAACTATTCGGATAAAACATTATCTTGCTTAACAAACAGTACCTGCCTCCTCACTCATTTACGACCAATGACTACACGTGAGACCAAACCTATGATTCGGACATGTTATTTTATTAATGCTACGTACGTTTGCTGTTAGGCAATTAGTACAATTTTTGTCATTCAAACAATTAAGCAATTGAGTACTCACAAGGCAGCTGAATATATTCAGCTGATATAATTTCAGTGATACATGAGGCGCGAGACCAAGCCACTTAAATACATCTAGGTAGGAGCCACCTATTATCAACTTTACGCCACCCGTAACCAGAGCTAATATGTGCTTTTAAACAGCATGACCTTACTTACATCTGCTGACTTGACTCAGCAATACGGAAAGATTGAAATATTTTAAAAGATTAAAAGCTGCAGTAAATTGAGTAAGTCGTCCTTTAATTCTCCCTGAAAGCGTTGCATATTGATGCATTTCCCCTCTTCCATTCATTTCAAGTAACTTTCCATCAAAATATGTTGGAAATCAAAACATGCGAGCTAGCGGTGTGTCACCAGGACAGTGCGAAAATAATCATCAGAGAAGGAAAGAAAGCTTCCCGTTCAGGCATCGTGTCAGTTGGAAATTATAAACATAGTCCATCGTCCTAGGTCAGATAAAGCCTAAAGTACCAGAAGAGAACGATGTGCAGTGTTTTACACTGTTTATCCTTTTTGTAGATCAATTCAGAATGCTGTTTATGTTTACAAACGTGTACTCGACCTGTCAGAGTGAAATCCGGAACTTACATGCATGACGTTGGTTTATAGCAAAGCAGGTGGTAACATTATTAAAGCATGAAGGGTTCAGTCGGACGATAAGTCCTGGTGAGAGACACCTAACTAGTATAATTGTCACAAGGCATTCCCATGCATTACGACGTACACGACAATGTTCCCTTCATGATACTACGAGAGAGGAGGTAAACCAACCGCGTGGACTCACGACGTAGAAAATAATGACGGCAAGAGCGCATAACTAAGCCTTTTTCAATAAGAACCAAAAAATGTTACGTTTAATAAATATGGGGTATCACAAAACGTAGCTACCAAACTAAAAGCTCCATATTTTGAATTATATCAATGTGTATACCTCATGTCGTGTTCATCTTGTGGTTAGTGCAAAGTTGATTGGTCTACCCACGTTTTCCTGCGTATGTGATAATCATTAAAATATCCTGTTTCACGAGAGATTGGGTCTTGTAAACCATCAATCATGCATGAAGCTATGTACTTCCCAGTCATGCAGCGAAAAATAATTAGCTGTCAAGTAAGGTTTCTTTCGGTAGCATGTGGTTGAACGTTACATATGAATTCTTTAGGACAACGCGTACTTAGTCGCAGCCATGGAGTTTAAATGAAGAATTAATGGCTAAGAAAAAAATTTTAAGGTATCAGTTTCAAAGATATTTCTTTCAAACAAAAATATTTATACTTAGCATTGCTTATAAGAAATTTTAAATGTCAAAATGTACACTTTACAAATTTAAGTGAATAAAAAATTTTGTAAATCCCTTTCTACGGCAAATTTTCTTTAAAAATTTTAATTGTGTTTTATTCAATTTCTCACAACATTGATTACGTAGTTAAATTACGTGGCTTTAAGCTCGGTGGCCTAAGCCTTTAATTGACCGCTATATTTTCACACTCAACTAAGTTGCATGTTGATGTGAGGCCCTCCTATAGAAATGCTGGAAATGTTTTACTTTATATTTTTGAGAATTTGTGAGTTTGATTTGATCAAGCATCGACTCGTTTCACATATGTTACCAGTGAATACCTTCACCTCACATACTCAGAAACATTTTATATGAAAACGGGATGATTATAATAGGACAGATCGTTCGACTGATCTGACATCGTTTCAAAACTTTATTTTGCGAGAAGAAAACTATTCTACCTACGAAACAGACAGTAAAATTACCTTGTTGCAGGATTGCTAGTTGCCTTCAACATACTTATGGCGCTTATGAAAATTCACAAGGGTAGGGTTGGTCAGGCAAAATTTAAAGTTTCAGGTATTTGAAATTCTGCCCCAGGGAAGTTTACCCATGTTCGAAATTTCAACTGATGGCATCTCGGTCAACTACTTAATCTAATATTATTATTGAATATAAATATAATACATATAAAGAATATAATGTGGACGTAGCATTTAGCAAAATATTTATCGTGAAGGCGATATGTAGGCTTACTTTAATCCTGTAATTTTAAAATCTTGAATAGCATTGCAAGCGATAATCACATCATGCTAATCAACAAAACGTGGTCACATGACTGAAGAAACCTACCCTACTACGGCGAGTGAATTTTCATAAGCGCGTTTTGACGACTACTGGAATGTTCAGCCACATACAGCAGAGATTACAGCTATATTGTTAGTCCTGTGTTGAATCTGTAAGACGTCATTTTGAACTCGCATTTGCAAAGTAGTAATCATTGCTTGTGTGTAACTGACCAATTATAACATTAAAACAATTACTGAATTTTTTACAGTGACTTACAGCAACAGCGAAGCAAATTTGGAGAAATAAGTTTATATAACTCACATGTGTACTTAGTGACAGTAAATTGAATGATTAAAAGAGACCTATCATATTTGGACTTAAATACTCACATAACATACAAATTCCTACGAGTTTTGTATTATAGGCCTAGAACTTCTTAAGTTCAGCTCAGGTATCTCCGTCCTCATGTAAGTCTGCGACAAACTGCAAACCAGTTATTACAGGTGAGGTTCGACTTTAGATATTTACGGCTGCACTTCCTTCCGAGCCGAATCACCATATGTATCCACAATCGAGGAATGCTATAGCTAAATCCTACATACGAGAGACTATCCGTATTTCCTAAACCTCCAATTATGGTGTTTTGATAACCTTATATTTTAACAGTTTGATTCCAATTTAGAGTGTAAACGTTCGAAAAGTGACTCAATAAAGTTCAATAATTCTAATTGATACAGTTAGCCAAGAACGAAATTACTGAACAATCTAACAGTACTTTCTGCGGCATACAGTTGTGTGTTAGTGAGAAGTTCGTGGGCATTTTAAATACCACATGTACCTAAATCTCGCCAAAAAAACTAAAAAGGGTTTTGAACTTTCAGTGTGTACCGCTGGTTCTTCTCTTGGAGTAGTGTGTGTTATGTATTGTCTTTACATATCGTATGAGACGTAAAACGTAACAACCCAAAATGTACAACAATCATAACTATAGTAAGTTAAATCTTTTTGAAACGCAACAGTTGAAAAAATTGCACTAAAATATTGTATTTAGTACCGTAAAATAACAGAATGGTATAGGTTTGTAATAAATAATTGTAAGAAAGGACAATTTTGTATGCCATTTGTTAAAATGTGTAATTATAAAAAGTTTAAATCTCCGTGCGGCTCCTATACTCTAATATGTGGATGGCTATATTTATAGGCCTAATACCGTTTAGATCAAACGTCTGGCAATAACGAAAAAAAAAAAAAAAAAAACTCTTTATCATCATCTCAGTAGTCACTTCACTACAGTGCTTTAAAAACCACTTATGTACACAGTTTGTGAACTTATTTTTGCATATGTGTTATGTACCTGCGTATACACGTTATATAATAAGCTTCTCCCACAGTTACTCAGCTGCTAAGGAATTTTAAATTTGCACCGAATATAGTTTATATTTTAGACCTTACCTCTTGAAAATTTTTCATGCAATATGATTTTGGTATCCAATCCTATTTTTTGCATAATGCAATGCAAAAATAAATACTGAATTTTTTGCAACTTTCCCGATGTAAACAGTAAACCATCTAATGAAATTCACAACAAAACAAATTTATTAGAAAATTAATTGAAATTACTATTCCACTCGCAGACAACTTTTTGATAATTTAAAAATTTGTAAACAAAGTAGATATTTGTTTAATAAATGTTCTAATAATCGCCAAAAAATATAAATTCATATTAATGTTACGACTAGGTAGTTGCTACCCTATTTTGTTCCGTCGTGAATTAAATACATATTGTAGGAGCAGTAGTTTTAAGTGTGGGTAAAGTCCAAGAATTTCTGATTTATACTTTGACGTGGCATTTTACTAAAAACATTAATTTATTATGCAGGAATATCATCAGAGAAGATTTATACAGATTTAATAGACTTCAATATAAATATAAACCATAGCCGTAGATGTAGGTAGACCCAGTATGCCGCAAAAATATTGAGGCAAAAACAACTCGCTCCCTAAACAGATGATAGTTGCCTGTTTTCGCATGCATGCAATTTGAATTTGTTGCAGCGTGTTGTAAAATTGGTCCATAAATGTGTTGTCTACGGCTGTAATGAAAAAGCAGTCAAAGGTACACCAATATCTTTCCACATGTATTGCTTGAATTTGCTTTTTCCTTTTGATGTTAAAAATCAAGCTCTGTGTGTGTAATTGTACTTGTCTTGCAGATAGTTATTTCCGTATAAAAGAACAACACATGGGCTATTTATGTCGCAAAATTCATTGTAAATTAGATTTGAATATGAGTTCTTTGAATTTTTAAGAACAGATCGCAAATTCGTATTTTTTTTTTTTTTTGCATATAGTTTCTTCACATATTAAGCACCAGGATGTTAGGTTATTTTAGAAATGTATAAGTTTTTTATAATGTTGTGGTTAGTAATTAATTTGCCTTGTTGATTTTTGTGATAAATATAGAATATAATGTATATTTGTGCTTGTGGAGATAGTTTCTTGGCACTTGGTGAGTTTAACAAGTAATGGAAACGGTTCGTATTTTATTAAAACACAAATACGTTTAATATTGTCTGGAAAGTAAAACGTTTGTAATCTTAAAAAAATTAATTTTAACTGGTTTTGTACCATTTATTTACAGTGTTACAAATATTGCTGCATACTGTACACAAATTGGTAAGCTGCCTTATAATTGTCAGTGTACTATAAATTGTTTGTATAATGCAATTGTTGCAACCATTTTTATACTGTATTCGGTGGAAGCAGAAATATGTAGAACAGGGCCTTTGTTGGCACATAAATTCTTTCATCAAAACCTGCTTGAAAATTTAAGTTCTTGTGGACAATTTAGAGTTCATACAATAACAGTCTCAAATTTCTTAACTTTTTTACATTTATGTTATTGCTTATACTTTACGTTTTTGAAATTCTGAAAGAAAAAAGGTAAAATTTGCGACTATAATGCAAATTATATTATCCTTACACTACAGTACAAATATGACGTTTGAGCTGGTAACATATGAGGGGGTTAGAATGAACGTGAAGGAAAGTCATGATTGCTTAGTTTTGCGTAATAAAGTGTATTTTTGTAGGTACTCATACAAAGATTTTCCAATATGTTATCGCAGCCCTGACTTAACTCACTTCGTATTTGAACATGGGGCATACAAATAAAGCTAATATACAATAACCACAATGTATTCAAATTAGTGACTTACTTCAGTTTCATTTTAACCCCTCATATAATTATGCCTCTATCAGTTGGGCACACTTTTTTTACAGTCTTCATTTGCCTGACAGATTGCGACCAAATTACACATTACCAACTCAAGCACCATGTCTATGGTGGCCACGGTGGCCGAATGGTCTAACCAATTAACTTCCCACCAAGGCGATCCGGGCTCGATTCCCCGCGGGGCAGGTCTGATTTTGCATTACAACTAAATAAATAGGTATATAATGTGTAAAAGTAACTTGCGTTTTATGTCTAGTACAAGAATTCAAACCTTCATAGTTAAATTCGTTTACATTTTACACGTCCACACATGAAATAAATCACAAACCCTGTCTTCCACAGCAAAAGCGGGCCACAATCAGCTGTTTTAATTTGGCCACACATCGGTAGTGCATAGAGTATAGCCTACGCTGGGTCTATCCGTATATATGTCGCTGATATAAACTAACTAGCTGTCCCTTTGCGGCTTCGCCCGCGTGTACTATAGAAAATAGTAACTAAATTTTAACTATCAGGGATTTTTTGAAAACACATTTCACTCCTTTTCACCCCCTTAGTTATCGAATTTCGAAAAATCCATTCTTAGTGGGTGCCTATGAGGCGTCCTTGGCAGCTCTTAAAAAATTAAAAAGGTGTTTTTAAGTAAACCCACTTATCTCCTAAACCAATGGAAATATTGAAATTATGTTTGTTTTAAAATATATCTTACATAAATATCAAAATAGCAATTTTAGGATTTTTCGAAATTCGTCCTTGAAAGCTGTCAAAAAATTAAATGTGTTTTCAAATAATCATATGTACCGCTTATACCCGTTGAGATATTGAGATGATTTTCTGATAATAATGAAGTTTATGTAAATATCTACAAATCAAATTCAGGATTTTATGAAATTCGAAAATTAAAGCTGTGAAAAGAAGTAAAATGTTACACTCTCCCGAAAAAAGAAAATGATCATGGAGAAATAATTCAACAGTTGTTTTTTTTTTTTTTTTTTTGCCAACCGACTCATAAATAAAACTTCTTTGAACTGTAGCCTGTACCACAGAATAAATAATTAGTAACAGAAGCGACAGAACATGATTTTTATCGTTCTCGTTTTCTCTTTGGATTGCCATGGCGTTGAAGTTCGCAGAAGTTTGGTTACCTTGAAGTATAATAGGCTTTATTTTATTATCTGTGTGTTTACATTACATAATTTCAAGCGGATAAAGCCGCAGCCGGCAGCTATTTTATAGAGAAATAAAGATGAATTAAAAACAATGATGTTCAGCAATTAAAGTACGCTCAGCGAAGTGGACTGGATAAAGCTATTTGTATCTGTTGTTTTAGAGATATACCAATAATATAGTAACACCATCAATTAATATGTACTTAAATGTTAGTTACTCTTTTCTATAGTACACGTGGGCGAAGCCGCAAAGGGACAGCTAGTTTTATATATTAAGATTATATTTTTACCTATTAGCCATAAAACTTTTCATGAGTGAATTTTTCTCCATGTTTTGAGGGTAGTATATGGTTTCGACCGTTACATAAATATAGGCGTAATGAAAATACCTAAGCATTTTTAAAATAATCTGAATAACGACTTTTTTCTAAATATTATCGTATTACTTTGTAATGTTAAGTTTCGATAATATTCAATGAGTTATACGGCACACACGTATATTTTCAGCTATTACTTTAAGCAATTCAATCGGGCCACGCAGAGAGGGCCTCAGTCATCAAATTGTCAAAATGGAGTTATCCACAGATTTGATATTTATATGGGTAGTTCTAATGTTCTACAATGAAAGGAACTCAGCCAGCTGCTTGCGTCCCGCAGAAAACAACCACCATGTGTTCTGCATGCTAAGCAGAAGAGTACTCAGTCATTGACTGAGGCCCTTTTTGCATGGTATGTTTTAGTGTGTTATGTCTGATTTCTCTATGGTGTGATTGCGAAAGACATTTTCTATGTTTAAAGTTGGCATTCCTGTAAAAATAAACATTGTAACTTTTATTTGTTTATTGATGACACTTTACGTCCAGAACAGGCGTAGGGTGCATTAAATTGGTAGAATGTTGATGAATCAATTGACACTGGGAAGAAACGAAAACGAAATCCTTCTAATTGGCAAAGCATCATTGTAAAGAAGGTAAAGGTTCAGGGTAATTGTTATGTTGACAGCAAAGGAAAACACATAGCAGCAAAAACAAGTGGACCAGAATAAGGTATATAAAAGTTTGTTGTATTGAATACCTATTTTTGGATGCTTGACTTAGACTTCTTCAATGAAAATGGGGACATGCGTTTTCCAGATGCAAGAGGGATTGTTTTGCGAAAATTCCAGAAGAGGTTAGAGTGAACATCCTTACAAGAGTCCTCGAACGCTCCACAAAATATGAGCAGGACGTTTTCATTCAATCCTTGATTGAGGCTTACGACATTAAGCAGAGAAGACCTCGCACGGAAGAAGGCTCAAGAGTTAACTCTCATTTAAATATTTTATTGTTGTGGAGGCTACGAGAAAGCAGGTATGTTTGAAGGGTTTCCTGTCATTGAATGCCATCAAAATAAAGCGTGTGAAGTGGTTGAGAGCACTGCTTGTAGCTGGAAAAAGCCCTAAAGATCAAATGGGGAAAGAATGCCAGTTAGATTGCTTTCCCGACCTGTACGAGAATCATGATTAGAGAACACATCGTAAGCTTTCCTACTAAGCAGATTCACTACTCAGGAAAAACACAAAAATATCTAGATGCAAGGCTTAATTTGACTATCATGTTCAAATTACTCGAAGAAAAACATCCAGATGTTAAAGTAAGTTATCAATTTTTTCAAAAGTTTTTTAATGAAAACTGTAGATTATCCTTTGGTCACCCAAAGATCGATACCTGTGGTGTGTGAAGAGTTGAACCTAAAAATTAAGAGTCCTCATCTAAATCCCCAAGCCAAAAAATTGTGCCGAAGCTGAGATAGCGATTCATTTACGGGGGGAGAGCGAAAAAGTTTTATAACAAACTTACGAATGAGGCAGAAAAAAAGTGGTGATATGGACACAGTGATTGTCATATCGTTTGACTACATGCAGAACCTCCAGTTGCCAGTGCTACTAGTTCAAGACACCTACTACGTGCGGCAACTGACGGTGAATGTGTTTTGTATCCATAACATTAAACTAAACACCGCAGCTTTCTACTTGTATCATGAAGGCACTGCTAATAAAGGCCTCAATGAAGTGGAATCTTTTCTCCTTGATTTTTTGAAGGACGTCCCCCCTACAGTTTATGAGCTCCATTTGTACTCGGATAACTGTGGGGGACAGAATAAAAATCACATACTTTCAAGTATGCTTCTGACATTAACAGATTCTAAGCGTTTCAAAACAATTGAACACTATTTTCCTATACGGGATCATTCATACTTGCCCTGCGATAGGGATTTCAGCTTGATAAAAAGATGTTTAAAAAACATGATGGAATTTATGGCTTGCATGAAATAACAAAGTTGATAACAAATTACAACAACACACAGAAGTTCATTGTTAAAGAAGTCACAAGCAGTGACGCGTTCGACTTCAAAACCTGTGGAAAAATCATTATAAAAAGTCATGCATATCAGAAGAAACATCAAGGCCTATTCCAAGAAATGAGAAAATGTCTATCGGAATAAGTGGATTTTTACATTTTTCATACTCCTGAGAACACCGAAATGTTATTGTTGGACGTCCTTTCATCGATTCACTAGTATACCATCCGTTTAAGCTTTCACGCCCAGGATGTGAGACTACACCAACTCTTCCAACATCGATGGTTTATACCTCAGGCAAAGTGCCAATAAAACAGGCTAAAATACAAGTCATCAGGAAGTTGCTTAAATATATTCCCATAAACTATCTGGATTTCTATCAAGAGACACTTCAATGGCCTACCAGTTAACGTAATAGGAAGGCATTAGAGTAACGGACAGTAAATAACTTGTTACAAAGCTTTTGTAACATTCCAATACGTTTTTGTTTATCATGATAGTGTTTTGAAAACACTATTGATGTGCAAACCAATGTTGTTCCATTTTTTTTCCCCGGATTTTTAGAAATTCACATTTTCTTACATACCAATTCCTATCTGTATATATTTTTGTATTGTAACAATTTCTTACACATTATTGTACATTCTATTATTACATTGATATTCACAATATTGTAATAGTGACATTTCAGTTTAATTCGTAACATGCACAACGGACCTCAGTCAAAATTTTCAAGTTAAAATTTTGCAAACATGATGTGCCTGTGTATGTATAATTGTGTGCTATTACACTCCTTTCATGTAGTGAAATGTTTTGATGTGCCTAGATTTCCTGTAAAAATAATAACACTCACACAAAACAGTTTTCATTGATTATCTACAAACGCAGTTTGCATGATTGAACCCCTTTCTACATGGCCCAATTCAATTACAGTGTCGTGAAGAATTTATCTATGAATTGAACCT
This sequence comes from Medauroidea extradentata, assembly GCA_003012365.1. Classification (NCBI taxonomy): domain Eukaryota; kingdom Metazoa; phylum Arthropoda; class Insecta; order Phasmatodea; family Phasmatidae; genus Medauroidea; species Medauroidea extradentata. Next base: position 144,978 of record PNEQ01080594.1, read on the forward strand.
CCTTGTAATTTGTGGCAAGGTTTTAGTTGCTGGATGTTTTACCATTAATTCTACTTTAAAAATATATATTATTTGAAATATTTGCGAGCCACACTAGCTTCTAACAGAAATTATTTCTTGTAAATCCAGTGTCAAGAAATTATTATAACTGCAGTAGGGGCACGCCATATTAGTTTAATCATGTGTTGAAATTACTCAAAACTGAAATCAATGTTTAGAATTTAAATAGTTCCTTTCATCGGCTTACTTAAAACAGGTTTCCGCCCTGGTCAGTTTTATTTTTGACTTATAATTAATAACACAATATAAATATATGAAACATACTAAAAACGCAAAAATTGTTTTTATCCCTTGAAATATCTTAAGGAAGTGTTTAGAACAAAGGAGAATGTACAGAAACCAGCAACCATGCCCGACAAATTGTCGTTCCGATCAGCCCAAAGATTCGTCTAAGTTGAGCAGCAGCGAAAGCAACACGGAAGAGGTAAAGTGACTCCTAGCTACAATACCACTCTCCATTACCAGGGTCTGCCGTCAGCCATGCTTGTCACATGAGAAACTCCAACACATTGCCATAACTTGGTACTAAGCTACATAAATGTACATAAATTTTACTCGTCTTTTGTTTAGTGTTTGTTATTTCACGAGCTTGCCAGATGTCAGCTCCAGAACCGTCGCGACAAGCTCGCTGAGCAAATCTACCGTGTCCTTCTCAGTCTTCATCGTTGTGTAGTCTAGCATTGTTCCTGTGGCGTCACAGTTGTGTCAGCCTGTCTTGTGTGTAGCATTGCCGTTGGCTCAGTAATCGTCTGTGCTGTCTTAAGAGGAGTCCTTGACTGGCGCATGGACGGCGTTGCAGCGTGTCTCGCGCATTCTTTTTGACGTGAAACCGCTTAACTTATTCATATTATGTTCATCTACGAAAATACACATTTGAAACTATGCTTCTATGTTTTAAAAAAAGTAGCACGCTTGTTAGAAACATGATTTTTGGGCCTCTCAAAATAGCTACAAACGGTTTTTTTTTTAGACAGCTGTAACTCCGAAAATATTACCTGAATTCGTAAAGTGCAAGCGAGAGGCATGCGTTGGTCTTTACTTTATACTATTTAAAAATTAAATGTTGTGGTGACCGCTCTAAGGAAAAAGACTACAAGGAAAACCTTGCATGCCAGTTTGGCGCGCTGCGAATAGAGGCGATATGCTACTCGTCAAGCGTGGGACACTGGTTCTTATCGCTACGCTGTTCCTACGAGTCAAATGTGGAAATTCGACACCGGCGAAGACTCCTCTTAACTGTGGTGTCGCGAATTGTCTACAATTTTTTTCACTTGGTTTATTTGTTTCGAACGTTAACTTAAAACTTATTTTTTTAGATTTGTTATAGGCTAATCCCTCAGTGGATTTCTGTTTCATTTTTATTTACTATGTGTTGATTGCCCGACCGCTCGGCTCAGCGGATAGCGTTCCCGATCGGCATACCAAGGGTTCCGGGTTCAATTCCCGACCGAGGAGGAAAATAGAGTAACCTCCTAGGGTTCAGGAGAGGGTTTTGGTGCAGTTCTCTTATCCCTGCCCTGCGGAAGATAATGTTGCTGTATCATCCTCGCCTAGACGTGCCTCGGGTGTTCCTCTGAGGTTCAAACCACCTCCCGGGCTGGAAACTCGTCATCACGTGTATTTTACACACACAATCAGCTTGTTCTTCTTATTATTGTTTTACTTGTCTCACTCTTGGCTTTCTTGTACAACATAGCACAGCAATACCGCATATCCACAACAAAGCACAGAATAATTCACCTTTGTTGCAGGAATGTTTAATAGACATTGCCAAGGTAGTAAGCAGAGGTTACCTTGTGACCGTTAGAGTGACTTTGGGACACTATAATAGTTTATTTTGTGGTAGGTTAACAATTTTTTTTTAAATTTAAAAATTATGGTTTATAAATGTGGTACATAGTACTCAAATCGAGTTAGTTACATTTTACTCAAATAACCCAATAACAAAACGTTTTCGGTGTCACAAGATCACCGTTGCTGTCACAAACCAACACCGGTTTACGGTACCTTACCTCATCATTCAAGTAAATTTACAAAAGTTCATTTTTGTGCATAGATTTACGTAAGAAAATAACTTTCGTCATTTTTATTCGTAACAATAATTAAAGTAATTATTAAGGTTAACGTTATTAGTTAAATTAACAGCAAAAATTTTTTTGGACATACGCCATTGCGGGCGATTCTTGCCGTGTTGCACAAAAACCCACAATAAAACAAAATAACAAATGAAAAGCCTGTAATCTATAGTCAATAGCCATAACTCATATTCATGTAGTTTATTGATTGAGGAAAGGCTATTGAATGTGCCCCATACTCATTGGTTTGCAGTTATATTCACACAAAACAATGTTTATTGTGTATAAATACGTCAGTGTTAGGTACGCACACTTAAACTGGAGGATCTTATTCCATAGTGAACCGAGTCCATTTTTTCTTCCTGAAACGTAAAAATTCGTTTATTTTACCCTAAATCAGATGCATGAATGACTAATGAAACACAATAAAAAATGTAACAAAGAATATGTTATGTATACCAGCATTGAAGTCCAGAGTTCATGTCTTAAATAAAACTTATTTTCTGAATATTAAAGAAAACACACCAGGTTCACTATGACGTTAGACACTCCAGTTTATTTACTAATTATTAAATTTCTGCTCCGATTTACTAGGATTTATACTAACAAATTTTACGTAATTTTATGTTATATTTCACCATTATTAACTGTTCCGATTTACTAGGATTTATATTAACAAATTTTACGTAATTTTATGTTATATTTCACCATTATTAACTATAAAGTTTTGGTATCCCCAAGATGCACATGGTAAGTAAATAACAGTGTTAAGTTTAATATAGAAGTCACTCGGTATGATTGACCACTGACGGTATAAACTGTTATTATGCTTTATTATAGTGACTTATATGATGTTCTTCTAGAAACCATAAGTTGCTTCTTAAAATTCATATTACTAGATATGATAACAATATAATCTTCACTGTTATACTAAATATAAAAAAAGTATTCATTTTGAGATAAATAGCAATTTAAATTATAAAATCCGCAGTTATACGCTGGAATGCTCACCGCTCGATTAACTTCATATTCGAATAAGTTTACTTAAGACCATGATCTTATATTTATTTCAAACAATTGCAAATAACTCTAATATTTTTAACCAAACGCTTTGAAACAAAATTGAGACTGTGTACAGTCATACGATACACAATTCTGCTAGAGCTTTTTTTAAAATAATGTACCGTTTGCTGCCAAAAAATTATTTTGCTTCATTTTGGCTTAATTTGACAACAAAATATGTGATATTTCAGGGGTAAAAATCTAAAAATCCGTGTGATGTAGTGCAACAGAAAAATTCAGATATAAACTATGGTATATAAGTCTTAAAAATATATGAATGAATTATTTTATGTATATTAATTTGTTTTAAAAATATTTTGGAAACGACTGCAAAACTAATGAGCGATGCCTTAATTAATTTTACTTGACGAATACACGAATACGTAATAAATAAAGTAAGTATTATGAACAAGTGGCTTTGCAATATGCATAAATAAATTTTATACCTAGATATATTTTTCGGACATAAAATAGCATTCAATATGTATAGTACAACGTTAGAGTATAAAGGTGAGCTATTTTTGGGCTTATTTATTATAAATGTAACCATCATTCGTCAACCCATCCTGTTTATGAACTGACACGATCGTGATGCCAGCAGTTGACATTACATTAACACTCGAGAATGTCGAGGATCTAGAGCTATCGTTACGCTTTATTTTACTTTGATTACCAAAATCCTGAAACTGGCAGAGAATAAAGCTTTAATAGTTTTTGATAAGCTTACACTTATAAAAAATGTATTATCTATCGAACACTATTGATAAATTTTTGAGCCGACAGTGAGTATAAAAATGCATTAAATCATAAAACGGTTGAGGCTTTCAAACTGTTCCAATATTTGGTTATTGCAACTCTTAACAGCTAGGTCTTGAGAGCTAGTGAAAGAAATATGTGAACATCGAACTACGGCGTATTGAATGGCGGGGAAAATAGGAGAACCCCGAGAAAAATCAACGGTCAACAACAAAGTCCATCACGTTTTCCAAATGAGAAAATCTGGAACGATTGCACTAGAAATCTAGATTTGATCTCTGTGGTGGGTACGTGGTTTTACATCAAAGAGGCCCACTGAAAAAATTAACTATTGCATTAACTTACTCGAAACTTAAATACACGTAAATCCTTTGTAACAGGAACTCATTGTATAACTGCTACTCGATGTTTGTTGGTAGTAATTGGTGTTAAAAGGTTTCACAATACCTCAGACGTCAGAAAATTAGTCATGTCAACATTGTTGTTTCAATGTTGACTATGAGTTTGTGGACGATACATATTTTGTCTGAGTACTTATAATCAGTTCAAAAATAAATGTCGGCATTATACTATTACCTTAAGGTCATTTCGTTAAAAATAATTTACTTTCTAAATGTCAAATTCAAAATTAGAATTAATATTTGTTACGTGTTTTCCTTCTCAGCTTATAATTAACTTTGTTAGATATAGTAGTGTTTCAGTTTACAAACATAATTTGATACAATGTTTCCACTTAATTTTCAATATATTTCCCAACATTAAGGTATGTTGGTTGTTACGAGGAACAGATGACTATCATTACAAATGGCAATCATTATTAACCGCAATTATCATTCGTAGAATAAATATTGGCGGGTACCGCTTCTTTAATAGCCTCGTTTGCTGTTATTTTATTTCCGTGATATTATTTGTTCTTATTTTTTAAAAACAATACCACCAATTTTTATGCTTGGAATGTTAGTCAGCTGCTAATTTATCAATTGCTCCAACAACGCGTAAGTGAGTCAACGATCACTCCGATAAGTTTATTTAAATTGCGTTATTAATGCAGTTATATTTATAAATCTCTATCGCAACAAAAATTTCACTCTCAGTTTAAGCGTTTTTTTTTATATGGGCGTGATAATAGTTTCTTACTTTTTAATAACGGGTTTCTTTGAAAGTCACAGGACAAAATAGTACTTTTAACTTACATGTAGAAAAATTTATGTTTAAATCAATAATTAGGCTAATAACATTTTATGTCCATTACACTTATAATATGCCAGGAGCCTTTTTCCAAGCGCGCTTCAAAGAAATTTATTAATTTAATCGGCATTATTTCATGTCATGTTCCAATAAAAAATTCTAATTTTATAGTACAAATATTTGTATAAACTATTTCCATATTAGGGTTCCACCAACAATAACTATAAATTTTAAGCTGCGAAATACAGCAGTGTACTTCCTCTCAGGCGGGGCTCAAAATATCGAATAGGTAATGCATATGACCGTATTAAATGTTGGAAATAATTTGATGTTATGCGCCGCTTGACTGATTGAAATATATGGCATAATAATTTCGGTATAACTCACCTTGTGAATTCTGGCTACAGAATGACCTACCTGGCTGCGTCCCTACCCCGACAATACCGAGGTCCTCCCACCAACCCTCGACCCCTCCCCCCGGTCCAACCCACTGCAACCGCACGTTAAATCATAAAATGCAATTTGTCGCCTGAACGCACCGAATCATTTAAATGTCCCCGAGCTCGCTGCCCAGTGCACGCAGAGCGATGATGGGAAAGGGTTGTGAGGTGTGTGGAGGGGAGGGGACTTGTACAACGCCAGGTTGCGAAGGTGGGTGGGAGGGTGGTATAGTTATTCAGCGGTTCGGACCAGTGCAACCAACTCTCGGATGTATCATTCACAGGTTGGCAAACAAGAGAGTCCGCACATGGGAAAAACCAGAGGGAAAGTTACGACAGGGAAGAGGGAGGTGGAATATGGCCGTATATAGGAAATAGGCTAGCCCTCCACCCCTCCACAGGTACCCACAACCCCGTCATACACCCACGCTTCATCGGTACCACGAGGAATACTATTTTATTAACTCCGAGAAACGCAAATAAGATCCATTCAAGCATACCCCCCCCCTCTTTTTTTGTGTTAGCAGACTTCCTCTACCAACCCTTCCACTCCACCTCTCTAACACAAATATGCAACTACCGTTATAACACTTCAAGAATGAAAACAAAACAAGAGAATAGATTTTTATGGGTGCAATTTTGAATGATACACCAATTCATGAGAAATTTAAGAAACACACACACATTAATTAGACAGACATTTCCATGCGCTATTAAAATTAAGTGGAGAAAAGAACTTTTTTTGTGTTCATATCCCAATACAAAACCCAAACCTCATGAATGCAAGATGTGTTCGCAAACAAGATTGAAAACGCCAACGCTTACCATACGATAAAATAACTGGTTTAATACGAAAAGTTACAATCGATTTAATAGAACTGTATAATCTCAAATACGGAAAGTAAACGAATATTTAGTCTTAGTTATTGATGTAATGTTGATGGTATGCTGTCGTGCATAAAATAAAGACGTGTTGTAAAGAGGTATGCACTAATGAATTTCAAGATTTCTTTCTACATTCAGTACATAAATTTCTAGTTATAAATGCTAAGCTAAATACAGTTACACTATTGTCAGAATTCAGTTGTATCTAAAAAAAATTCAAATATTGATAGCGTTTTAAATCATGATAATGTTTGGAACAATTTTAATTTCCTATTTCATTCGCATAAAAATTAAAATGAAATGCTATACAGATTTAAGGGCACTGGTACACATATTACCGACAAAATTTAAACTGCACATTGTACATGATAGCATGGACACTGTGGTAACCTACTTGAAATTACATGTCCTGATAACAAAATGTGTAGCTGTAACTGCATTCGTTGGGCATCTGTGATGATGTTAATATTTCCCACACACTTTAACGCCCGCTACAAAACATGTGTTTTTTGTCACACAATAAGAAGGAAGAAAATCAAAATAATTTACTTAATGACTTGAAGAACTCATAATAATGACTTCAGCTGTCAGTTATTACTTAAACAACATTTTGTACCGAAATTATTAATTTTTGCGGTACACATTATTATATTGTTATTTTGCATTCACCACTGCTAAAAAAAAATTTTATTTGTTTTTAATAAAACTTAATAAATTGCTAGTACCCATCACCTTAGTTACAACAAGAAAGAACGCCACAAATTTTTTTATAAATATCTCGATAAAAATAATAATTTATAAACATTTAAAGTACACTTTATGCAACTTCAAATGTGTTAATAAAGTAAATATGCACTGTCTCATTTCTTTAAAAATAAAATACTTAGCATGTACCGTTTCCTTTAAATAACCCTACAATATGCGTAAATATTTGGCATAAAATAATACATTTAAGTATGCATATGCTTCCTGCAGGCACGTCTAATTTTATTCAAATGTGTAATTTTTATGTCGAAAAATAATAATCTCACCTTTTGGTATTCTTCCTCCTCTCTGGATTAATTTCCACTGAGCATATTTTGGTACCAATATTCCCCTTAGTTTTCTCACAACTTTCAAACTTTTCTATCAGCTCATCCATACATCATTATAAAAAAATTGAAAAAAAAAATCACTGAGTCAGTTTTTGGGCATTCTTTAAACAGGAGTTCGAGTTGCTTTTATTTTCGGTTAGCTTTATTAGTTATACGAAATTTTTATCCTAAAAGTATTTCAGAGTCACTGCATATTATATTTGCTAACTGAAATATTCCTGGTCTTCTCTTTGTCGAGTCAAATGTCCATTACTAGATTACTAGTAGATACACAACTTTCATAAAAAATATATAACTCAAATATCGTTGGAAACCCTAATAACAGCCCATGATGCAAGGATAAATGTTTGATTACACGTATCTGCGTGAATTAGATATGTTTGGATCAAACACGTTTACACACACACACACACACATAAAGTTATAATTTTTTGTCCCATTAAGTAACTATCTCTCGAAATACGGTCAAACATATGTCTCGAAATTTGCCAATATCTGTTTATACTTTGACAAACACTCATTAATGAATGTAAATGACATGTTTTAAAGTTACTGCCAACTATTGCAAATTATATATCAAATCGAATTCTCCATACAAGCATTAGTGTTATCTTTAATGTGACTTAGTAACTCTACTTTCAAAATACTTGTTTATCAAAGTGCTGCACGATGTAAATGGTTTAGAATCATTACTTTGTCTTCAAAGTACTGCAAATAGATAATGTGCGCGGTATTACAAAGTAATATCTCTCTGCTTATATTTAAATACCACGAATTGTAAGCTTCATATTTTTATCAAATATCTGGAGTTCTTTAAAAAGCGTTTATTCTTTACTTCGTTTGGAGGTGCGACTGAAACATCGTTGTCACAACTACCACTGTCCTCGTATTCTAAGTGTATTGCTTCAAATTTGAGGTTGGATATCACTGCTACTCTAAGAAATGCCATATCCAGTTGATTACAACGTTTTTGAAAGACTTCTGCTGGTCTTAAAATGATATCGGTATTTTCACGTTGCGTTGTCTCACGCCCTCGTTTGCTCCGACATGCTTTACTGACATCTTAGTTATGCTTAACAATCTTTTAGGTAAATGTTGTTGATTTACACATTTATTATGTATGTAGTATTAGAACAATTGTGTTGTTTGTAATGTAGGGTATTGTTTGCCATAATCTTGTTTCAATAATATTACATTTGTCCAATAGATATTATTCTAGTACTTTCATTTCCATCCCGCACATATAAAATATCCAAAACAAAACTTTCACAGAAATTGTTAACATGTATAAACAAGTACATAGTCATATTGTTTAAACCAGATGCCACCTACTTGGGGCAGGTTTCCGCGTTTTAAACTCAGAAGCGTTAAGAGAGACGACCCCGTACACCTGAAACCCACTTAGTTGCTAAACTGTCTCTCTGCGCTTCCGTCGTCCCACATTCAACCCCATGTAGCTAATTAATCACGGGTCGCAGGTAGCACAACTAACCGGTGCAGTCCTTATATTTTATTAATAAAAATGAAATAAAAGTTGTATTTACCTTTTCAAACATTTCGAAACAAGCGTTACTTTTAATGATTTCGTGTTCACAAATCATTCGTGCAGCTGCAGAGTTAATGCATTTTTAGTGTAATTTCTCTGCCTTCTGTAAGTTGCAGTTTATGTGAAACGCATTTATGAAATAAATAATTTACATTGAATTTATTTAAATAATTTCAAATAAATAATAATTTATTAGAACATTATCTTAATATTAGTGTTTATAAATATACACAGCAATGTACAGGGCTCAGAGAATAACAATTTGAACTAGGACACTTGTACTTTCCTGCCTGATTTCTGTAACTCGCCTGTAGTATTGTAGCAATTGAAACCTGAGTTTCATATTAAAGTAATTTAACGTTTCTTGCCGGATCCTACCCCTGAAGAAACTAGCTTCTGCTGTCCAAAAAGTCGATTAAAGCCAGGCCTACAGCAGCTCGCTGCACGTTTGTTTTAGTAAAAAATTGGAGGACGAGTTATGGCAATTTCCCGACTCTTTGGAATACAGTACAAGTGTTGTGTTTCAAATTGCTCGTCTGGGAGCTCTGTACACTGTTGTGTATATTTGTAAACTCTTATATTTTACATCCTGTGTAAGTAAACGCATTACATAAGGTACTTACTGACTATCTCATGACAGTATTTTCTAGGTTTCGTACTACAAGCATCTTGAAACTTACGAACCTTACATGGCCTTTATAAAATGTCAAACGTGAACTTTGGGTACATCTAATCAGTTGCAAGATATTTAGGGGACACTTAATTAGAAAAAAAACTGTAAGGACAACAGCATGCAGACAGACTGCAGAAAACGACAAACGTAAAAAAAAAGACAGGCCGTGACATGTTAAATTGTCTGTTAGTCATGAATGTAAAAAATTAAATAAAATTTAACCAACACCTTACCCTAACCTATCAAATTACCTGCTGACTTACAGCATCAAGGTAAGAGTCTCAGGAAATTACAATAACAAAAATGACTTTACAAGCAAAACT